>CM056049.1:144558759-144706259 GCA_029574335.1 Rana kukunoris
GATAAATCCTGTGCAGATAGCGAGAGTATAATACAGTGGCCATTTATCGCAGCGCGAATAGATGAATCCCTTGAACCCAAACTTATCCAACACTCTGGAGAGGAATTGCCAATGAATCCTATCAAACGCCTTCTCTGCATCCAGCACCAGGAGCAGAGAAGGGGTTCCTCCACCAACCGCCATATGGATCACATTGACCAAACGGCGGGTGGCATCCGACGTCTGACGTCCCCTAGTAAAACCAGATTGGTCCCTATCAATTAGTTTGGGTAATATGTCTACTAAGCGTGTTCTATCCAAAGGGGGAATTTCTCGCGCTAATGGTGAGTGAATTAATTAATATAGGTGATATGAATCAATAACTAAAGGTTAATGAACGAGTTACTTAATTGAATAATTAAAGTAAAAATTAATTAATTGTGAATAAATAAATGAACAAAATAAGTGAACAAAGGTATCCAGCGGCAACCTTATACATGTGATATACATGAAAAGCAAAAAAGAAGAAAAAAGAAAAAGGTTGCGCTCAGAGGCACAATATGACGTTGTGAAAAAATTTATAATAAACATAACAGTGTAAGTGAATAAACAAAATTAGGTCAAAAATATGAGTAAAACATCTAATTAATACAACCAAATCGTAATTAGTCCATTAGAACTGGTATCACAAGGTGTAATTAGATGGTAAATTAATGATTGTCCAAATTTCCCAAAGGCAATGATGATCATAGATTGCAGTATCAGGAGGAGCTCCCTATCGATCTCGCAGGATTCTGCAGACACATCAGAGGGAATATAGATAAAGGTGTACTCTTACCAGATCCTGGTGTAATTCAGACATATCGATCCACTGGCATCAAAAGGGGGGAGAGAGATCTCATCATCCGCTTACGATACTTCCTCATAGGACTGATAGATTTCGCTGGATCCAGTACTTCCCACAGACTCCTCGTTTCCAATACTCCCACAGGTGTAAAACTCCTCGTCCAGTACGGAGAACCGAGGGGGGGGAAAAAATGAGGGCTCGCAATGGTGAAATACTTCCAGGAAGTTTATTAAAATGTATGCGGCAAATTATACATTTGAATTCGCGGCTAAAAAGTTAAAAACAAAACAGCAACAGAAATTAGTTACGTACACCCGCGCATCCGGGGTCACGTAAAACGTGGTGACGTTAGTGCGTGGCTCCGCCCTGACCGGTTTCGTCACAAAATGACGTTGTCAAAGGGCACGGGCGACGCACTGAACGTTCACCTTATATTCGATCGGAGACGCAACCAAGCCTCTCTTTCACATTGCAGTCTCCAATGAAAGGAGACCGCAAAACCGGAAGAAGTAGGAGTAGAGGTGGCCAGGAATCCGGAAGTGCCCTACCAACGAGGACAGACTAACACAGATAGGCAAGGTCTGTGTAAACATAGTCTGATCCAACCCGAAAGGCGGAACTCACTGGTCTCCCGACCTCCAGTCCTCCTCAACATGTAGTACCAACGAAGCCGTTGTCTGTCACAAAACTTACATGTCTTTTAACATCTTTAAGGAGGGGGCAAAAAAATTAACATTTCTATGTCCCCGAGTGGCAGCCTAATAAAGCCGCCACCCCAAAAAGACAGAATTAAGTCAAATTTCAATACCTCATCATGACATAGGCAAAAGGAAATTATATATATATATATATGCAAATATACATTCTCATCGTAATGAAAAAAAAAATTCAAAAGTTTACATACAGGAATTAAATGTAATTATATACAATTGTATAAAAATAGCATACACATTTTTACTCCAATAATATCAAAAAGAGGAAAAAGTTAATATACCCTCTTTTATGCAGCCATCTAGTGGTTTAAACAGAAATTAACCATTCTCTAATAAAGGAAAGAGCTAATGGGAGCACCGTCCACTTCATCCCTCACATCCACCAGAGAAGAAAAAAGGGGGGGGGGGGGGTTTACCCAAAAAACAGAAAAAATAATAAAAATAAAAATTTATGATTTAAAACATAAAAAAATATTAAACAGTAGGACATTGAAGCCCAAAGCGAGTTCATGAGTTGTCTAAAAAAGCATTCACTTCTATGTCCACATTTAAGCCCTGCGGCTTGAGACACTTCAAGCGATAAATCCAGCTCATTTCTAGTTTAGAAATAGCTATCCTCTTAGATCCTCCTCTCCAATGGGATTTGAGGATATCAATGGCAACAATAGAAGTGCCGCTGGGATTCTTAGCGTGCACTTCTCTGTAGTGTCTGGAAACCGAGTGTTTTTTGTATCCCCTTCTTATATTACCAATATGTTCATTAACTCTGACCTGAAAAGCTCTCACTGTGCGTCCCACATATTGAAGCCCACATGGACAGGTCAGCAAGTAAACGACATGGGTCATGGAGCATGTAATAAAGGATCGAATATTGAAAGTTTGAGAAGTACTATGGAGACAAAACTCAAAGTTTTCCGTTCCTTCACTGCATTAACCTTACACACAGCACATTTATTGCACTTGTGGTAACCTATAATGCTTTGAAAAAACATTGGTTTATTCCGAGGGGGGTCAACCACTCCTGGGGCCAGGGAATCTCTTAATGAAGGGACTCCTCTGAAAACCACTTGAGGCAGTTCGGGAAGTGCAGGACCAAGGATTGGGTCCTCTTTGATCAGGTGCCAGTGTTTTCGAACCAATTTTTTGATAACATAATGTTGATTAGAATAGTTGGTGATAAAAAGAGAAATAAATTGATTTTTTGAGCTCCCAGTGGGGACACATTTGTCCTGTAGAAGTGAACCTCTATCAACCGATTCAATTCAAATCTTAGTTTAAGGAGGTCATCTTCCAAGTAACCTTTATCTAGGAACCTTGATGTCAACATTTTGGCCTGCTCTCCAAAGTCTTCTTCTAATTTACTACAATTACGCCTAAGGCGCAAAAATTGGCTCTTAGGGACTGAATCCAGCCAAGCTTTATGGTGACAACTATCGCGGGGGATGAAAGAGTTGCGGTCTGTTGACTTGAAAAAAGTGGAGGTCACAAATTGACCCTCCTCCACTCTTATTTCAAGATCCAGGAAGTTTATCTTCCTCTGATCCGCCTCATATTTGAACTCAATCCCCCTGTCGTTGATATTGAGAGAGTTCATAAAGTCATCCAGAGACTCCCTGGATCCTCTCCATAGGAGGAGGACGTCATCTATATATCTTGCCCACAGAACCAGTTCGGGTCTGCGGTCCATATAGACGACGTCCTCCTCCCATTTCCCCATAAAGAGGTTGGCCAGGCTGGGGGCAAATTTAGCCCCCATCGCGACCCCCCTCTTTTGTAGGAAAAAGTTACCACTAAACCAAAAGAAGTTGTGTGTGGTTGCAAATTGGAGGAGATCCATGATAAATCCCTGCTGAACAGCAGATAAATCTGAATCTCTTTCCAAAAAATGTTTGACAGAGGAGATCCCCCAATCATGGGGTATGATGGTATATAAGGACGTCACGTCCGCGGTAACCAACCATAAACCCTCCTCATGAGGGGTACCATTCATAATGTTGATGACATGTTTGCTATCTCGGATAAAGGCTGGTAAGGCCCTAACAAGTGGTTGTAGATAACAGTCTATATACTTCCCTGCCCTAGAAGAAATAGAGTTAATTCCACTAATTATAGGTCTCCCTGGCGGTGAACTGGATCTTTGTGGATCTTGGGCAGGTAGTAGATCACTGGAATCCTAGAGGAGGCTGGGATGAGAAAAGCTTTCTCCTTTTTATTCAGAACTCCTGATTTAAATCCTTCCTTCACTATTTTTAACAGAACTCTCCTAAAGGATGACCGGGGATCCCTAGTGAGCGGAGAGTAAGTATCCCTATCCCCTACCAGAAGGTCAAGTTCTTTCAGGTAGTCAGTCTTATTAAGTATCACTATTCCGCCCCCTTTATCAGCGGGGCGGATAACGATACGTTTCTCTTCGCAGAGTTGGTCAAATCCCATTTTTAAAGAATTACTAAGTCTGGCCTTTCTAATATTGATTTTCTCAAGATCTCTCAGTAATACATCCCTAAAGACTTTAATATTAGGCGCCAAACCTCCCGGAGGGTTAAACAGGGAGGCGTTGGACAAGTTAGAGTGTTGGACGTCTGTGTCTACATTTGTAAGTTCTCTAGTAGGTTTAGATACCTTTGTTCACTTATTTTGTTCATTTATTTATTCACAATTAATTAATTTTTACTTTAATTATTCAATTAAGTAACTCGTTCATTAACCTTTAGTTATTGATTCATATCACCTATATTAATTAATTCACTCACCATTAGCGCGAGAAATTCCCCCTTTGGATAGAACACGCTTACTTTGATATATATTATTTCTTGCAGCTCTAATTGGTTCATCCTGTGATATGGATGTCTTTGAATACCGCTCTCCTCACGCATGATTGCTAAAGAGGGGGTATTTGAGATTAATAAGGAATCAGACAGTGACCTGGGGGGTATGTTCATGAGACTTAAAAACCTCATGGTGGCTGAATTGCATACACAATGGGATATTGCATTACTAGATCAATATACAGCCGACTCCATGGTCCCGAGAAGTCTGAGATGGGACGTTAGTCCCCAAAAAGGCGAGTCCCAGCTAACTGAATGGTATCAATATTTTAATGATGCTGGTGTCAAATTTTTGCAGTTTTTAGCTCAACGCAAGAAGTGCAAATTGACCCGTTTAGACACTGAAATCAAACTCATTAAGGAGAAATGATGTCCCCTTTCTAACAGTGAGGAATACAAAGAGCGATCTATGGCCCTTAAAAAACTGTTGGAAAAAGAAGAGATTGAACAAAAAAATAAGAAAAAGAAAAAGTTTAATAGAGATGTAGGAGATTACAAATCTGGCCTAGTATTTGAATGGCAGAGTAAAATCCAAGAAAATGGGGGGGATAATACAGAGATGGATACAGTTCCTGTGGCCAATCAAAATTTGGGTAATTCAACTGACCTGAGACCACCTCCACATACACCAAATAGACCAATTCTACGCCCTAGAAAAGTCTCCTATAAATCCCCTGGGAAGGAGAGACGTTCTCAACCATCCCACCCTCAAAAAGTGAGGGACACACATAATAAAGGGCCCCCTACCAAATCGCCTAATTGGAGAAATAAGTCAAAAAATCGTAACTCCGAATCCTCCTACCGTGAAACTAACGATCCTGGGAGATCGTCGTGGAGACCCCAAGATGAGGGACGATATGATTACCCTATTCCAGTGAGTAATCGCTTCCAACCTCTACAGGACTTTCGCCCATTTGGGGGACCATATCAACAGGTGGCCACCCCTATTGGATGGAATAGAGACGAGAGGCCGCCCTACTATTACCCTCAACCCCCCCCTTCTCCCTTCTGTCCCCCGAGATCTATCAATCCATATAATTACTACTATCAGCAGGATCAATGGAGAGATAGGGAACCCAATCAATATAAGGATTTTCCCAGGTCCAACCAAAACCAACAAAGATCAGGAGACAGAAGAGAGGAACCAGAGGGGGGAGGAAATCAAAGAACAAAAAGAAAAAGAGTATAGTAGGTCAGGGGATCTTTAATCTCAGCACTGTCACGCTGACGTCAGAGGAGATTACCCTTCTTGACAAAGGATTAAAGTTTGCCCCTCCCCAATCATTAAATAAATTTGACACACTCACATGGATATACATAAATTCTCTAGAAAATTGAGTATGAAAAGATTTTTTCTCTCTAAACCTACTAGAGAACTTACAAATGTAGACACAGACGTCCAACACTCTAACTTGTCCAACGCCTCCCTGTTTAACCCTCCGGGAGGTTTGGCGCCTAATATTAAAGTCTTTAGGGATGTATTACTGAGAGATCTTGAGAAAATCAATATTAGAAAGGCCAGACTTAGTAATTCTTTAAAAATGGGATTTGACCAACTCTGCGAAGAGAAACGTATCGTTATCCGCCCCGCTGATAAAGGGGGCGGAATAGTGATACTTAATAAGACTGACTACCTGAAAGAACTTGACCTTCTGGTAGGGGATAGGGATACTTACTCTCCTCGCTCACTAGGGATCCCCGGTCATCCTTTAGGAGAGTTCTGTTAAAAATAGTGAAGGAAGGATTTAAATCAGGAGTTCTGAATAAAAAGGAGAAAGCTTTTCTCATCCCAGCCTCCTCTAGGATTCCAGTGATCTACTACCTGCCCAAGATCCACAAAGATCCAGTTCACCCGCCAGGGAGACCTATAATTAGTGGAATTAACTCTATTTCTTCTAGGGCAGGGAAGTATATAGACTGTTATCTACAACCACTTGTTAGGGCCTTACCAGCCTTTATCCGAGATAGCAAACATGTCATCAACATTATGAATGGTACCCCTCATGAGGAGGGTTTATGGTTGGTTACCGCGGACGTGACGTCCTTATATACCATCATACCCCATGATTGGGGGATCTCCTCTGTCAAACATTTTTTGGAAAGAGATTCAGATTTATCTGCTGTTCAGCAGGGATTTATCATGGATCTCCTCCAATTTGCAACCACACACAACTTCTTTTGGTTTAGTGGTAACTTTTTCCTACAAAAGAGGGGGGTCGCGATGGGGGCTAAATTTGCCCCCAGCCTGGCCAACCTCTTTATGGGGAAATGGGAGGAGGACGTCGTCTATATGGACCGCAGACCCGAACTGGTTCTGTGGGCAAGATATATAGATGACGTCCTCCTCCTATGGAGAGGATCCAGGGAGTCTCTGGATGACTTTATGAACTCTCTCAATATCAACGACAGGGGGATTGAGTTCAAATATGAGGCGGATCAGAGGAAGATAAACTTCCTGGATCTTGAAATAAGAGTGGAGGAGGGTCAATTTGTGACCTCCACTTTTTTCAAGTCAACAGACCGCAACTCTTTCATCCCCCGCGATAGTTGTCACCATAAAGCTTGGCTGGATTCAGTCCCTAAGAGCCAATTTTTGCGCCTTAGGCGTAATTGTAGTAAATTAGAAGACTTTGGAGAGCAGGCCAAAATGTTGACATCAAGGTTCCTAGATAAAGGTTACTTGGAAGATGACCTCCTTAAACTAAGATTTGAAGTTGAATCGGTTGATAGAGGTTCACTTCTACAGGACAAATGTGTCCCCACTGGGAGCTCAAAAAATCAATTTATTTCTCCTTTTATCACCAACTATTCTAATCAACATTATGTTATCAAAAAATTGGTTCGAAAACACTGGCACCTGATCAAAGAGGACCCAATCCTTGGTCCTGCACTTCCCGAACTGCCTCAAGTGGTTTTCAGAGGAGTCCCTTCATTAAGAGATTCCCTGGCCCCAGGAGTGGTTGACCCCCCTCGGAATAAACCAATGTTTTTTCAAAGCATTATAGGTTACCACAAGTGCAATAAATGTGCTGTGTGTAAGGTTAATGCAATGAAGGAACGGAAAACTTTGAGTTTTGTCTCCCATAGTACTTCTCAAACTTTCAATATTCGATCCTTTATTACATGCTCCATGACCCATGTCGTTTACTTGCTGACCTGTCCATGTGGGCTTCAATATGTGGGACGCACAGTGAGAGCTTTTCAGGTCAGAGTTAATGAACATATTGGTAATATAAGAAGGGGATACAAAAAACACTCGGTTTCCAGACACTACAGAGAAGTGCACGCTAAGAATCCCAGCGGCACTTCTATTGTTGCCATTGATATCCTCAAATCCCATTGGAGAGGAGGATCTAAGAGGATAGCTATTTCTAAACTAGAAATGAGCTGGATTTATCGCTTGAAGTGTCTCAAGCCGCAGGGCTTAAATGTGGACATAGAAGTGAATGCTTTTTAGAGACAACTCATGAACTCGCTTTGGGCTTCAATGTCCTACTGTTTTATATTTTTTTATGTTTTAAATCATAATTTTTTTATTTTTATTATTTTTTCTGTTTTTTTGGGTAAACCCCCCCCCCCCCTTTTTTTTCTTCTCTGGTGGATGTGAGGGATGAAGTGGACGGTGCTCCCATTAGCTCTTTCCTTTATTAGAGAATGGTTAATTTCTGTTTAAACCACTAGATGGCTGCTTAAAAGAGGGTATATTAACTTTTTCCTCTTTTTGATATTATTGGAGTAAAAATGTGTATGCTATTTTTATACAATTGTATATAATTACATTTAATTCCTGTATGTAAACTTTTGGATTTTTTCTTCATTACGATGAGAATGTATATTTGCATATATATATATATATAATTTCCTTTTGCCTATGTCATGATGAGGTATTGAAATTTGACTTAATTCTGTCTTTTTGGGGTGGCGGCTTTATTAGGCTGCCACTTGGGGACATAGAAATGTTAATTTTTTTTGCCCCCTCCTTAAAGATGTTAAAAGACATGTAAGTTTTGTGACAGACAACGGCTTCGTTGGTACTACATGTTGAGGAGGACTGGAGGTCGGGAGACCAGTGAGTTCCGCCTTTCGGGTTGGATCAGACTATGTTTACACAGACCTTGCCTATCTGTGTTAGTCTGTCCTCGTTGGTAGGGCACTTCCGGATTCCCGGCCACCTCTACTCCTACTTCTTCCGGTTTTGCGGTCTCCTTTCATTGGAGACTGCAATGTGAAAGAGAGGCTTGGTTGCGTCTCCGATCGAATATAAGGTGAACGTTCAGTGCGTCGCCCGTGCCCTTTGACAACGTCATTTTGTGACGAAACCGGTCAGGGCGGAGCCACGCACTAACGTCACCACGTTTTACGTGACCCCGGATGCGCGGGTGTACGTAACTAATTTCTGTTGCTGTTTTGTTTTTAACTTTTTAGCCGCGAATTCAAATGTATAATTTGCCGCATACATTTTAATAAACTTCCTGGAAGTATTTCACCATTGCGAGCCCTCATTTTTTTCCCCCCCTCGGTTCTCCGTACTGGACGAGGAGTTTTACACCTGTGGGAGTATTGGAAACGAGGAGTCTGTGGGAAGTACTGGATCCAGCGAAATCTATCAGTCCTATGAGGAAGTATCGTAAGCGGATGATGAGATCTCTCTCCCCCCTTTTGATGCCAGTGGATCGATATGTCTGAATTACACCAGGATCTGGTAAGAGTACACCTTTATCTATATTCCCTCTGATGTGTCTGCAGAATCCTGCGAGATCGATAGGGAGCTCCTCCTGATACTGCAATCTATGATCATCATTGCCTTTGGGAAATTTGGACAATCATTAATTTACCATCTAATTACACCTTGTGATACCAGTTCTAATGGACTAATTACGATTTGGTTGTATTAATTAGATGTTTTACTCATATTTTTGACCTAATTTTGTTTATTCACTTACACTGTTATGTTTATTATAAATTTTTCACAACGTCATATTGTGCCTCTGAGCGCAACCTTTTTCTTTTTTCTTCTTTTTTGCTTTTCATGTATATCACATGTATAAGGTTGCCGCTGGATACCTTTGTTCACTTATTTTGTTCATTTATTTATTCACAATTAATTAATTTTTACTTTAATTATTCAATTAAGTAACTCGTTCATTAACCTTTAGTTATTGATTCATATCACCTATATTAATTAATTCACTCACCATTAGCGCGAGAAATTCCCCCTTTGGATAGAACACGCTTACTTTGATATATATTATTTCTTGCAGCTCTAATTGGTTCATCCTGTGATATGGATGTCTTTGAATACCGCTCCTCACGCATGATTGCTAAAGAGGGGGTATTTGAGATTAATAAGGAATCAGACAGTGACCTGGGGGGTATGTTCATGAGACTTAAAAACCTCATGGTGGCTGAATTGCATACACAATGGGATATTGCATTACTAGATCAATATACAGCCGACTCCATGGTCCCGAGAAGTCTGAGATGGGACGTTAGTCCCCAAAAAGGCGAGTCCCAGCTAACTGAATGGTATCAATATTTTAATGATGCTGGTGTCAAATTTTTGCAGTTTTTAGCTCAACGCAAGAAGTGCAAATTGACCCGTTTAGACACTGAAATCAAACTCATTAAGGAGAAATTATGTCCCCTTTCTAACAGTGAGGAATACAAAGAGCGATCTATGGCCCTTAAAAAACTGTTGGAAAAAGAAGAGATTGAACAAAAAAATAAGAAAAAGAAAAAGTTTAATAGAGATGTAGGAGATTACAAATCTGGCCTAGTATTTGAATGGCAGAGTAAAATCCAAGAAAATGGGGGGGATAATACAGAGATGGATACAGTTCCTGTGGCCAATCAAAATTTGGGTAATTCAACTGACCTAAGACCACCTCCACATACACCAAATAGACCAATTCTACGCCCTAGAAAAGTCTCCTATAAATCCCCTGGGAAGGAGAGACGTTCTCAACCATCCCACCCTCAAAAAGTGAGGGATACACATAATAAAGGGCCCCCTACCAAATCGCCTAATTGGAGAAATAAGTCAAAAAATCGTAACTCCGAATCCTCCTACCGTGAAACTAACGATCCTGGGAGATCGTCGTGGAGACCCCAAGATGAGGGACGATATGATTACCCTATTCCAGTGAGTAATCGCTTCCAACCTCTACAGGACTTTCGCCCATTTGGGGGACCATATCAACAGGTGGCCACCCCTATTGGATGGAATAGAGACGAGAGGCCGCCCTACTATTACCCTCAACCCCCCCCTTCTCCCTTCTGTCCCCCGAGATCTATCAATCCATATAATTACTACTATCAGCAGGATCAATGGAGAGATAGGGAACCCAATCAATATAAGGATTTTCCCAGGTCCAACCAAAACCAACAAAGATCAGGAGACAGAAGAGAGGAACCAGAGGGGGGAGGAAATCAAAGAACAAAAAGAAAAAGAGTATAGTAGGTCAGGGGATCTTTAATCTCAGCACTGTCACGCTGACGTCAGAGGAGATTACCCTTCTTGACAAAGGATTAAAGTTTGCCCCTCCCCAATCATTAAATAAATTTGACACTCACATGGATATACATAAATTCTCTAGAAAATTGAGTATGAAAAGATTTTTTCTCTCTAAACCTACTAGAGAACTTACAAATGTAGACACAGACGTCCAACACTCTAACTTGTCCAACGCCTCCCTGTTTAACCCTCCGGGAGGTTTGGCGCCTAATATTAAAGTCTTTAGGGATGTATTACTGAGAGATCTTGAGAAAATCAATATTAGAAAGGCCAGACTTAGTAATTCTTTAAAAATGGGATTTGACCAACTCTGCGAAGAGAAACGTATCGTTATCCGCCCCGCTGATAAAGGGGGCGGAATAGTGATACTTAATAAGACTGACTACCTGAAAGAACTTGACCTTCTGGTAGGGGATAGGGATACTTACTCTCCGCTCACTAGGGATCCCCGGTCATCCTTTAGGAGAGTTCTGTTAAAAATAGTGAAGGAAGGATTTAAATCAGGAGTTCTGAATAAAAAGGAGAAAGCTTTTCTCATCCCAGCCTCCTCTAGGATTCCAGTGATCTACTACCTGCCCAAGATCCACAAAGATCCAGTTCACCCGCCAGGGAGACCTATAATTAGTGGAATTAACTCTATTTCTTCTAGGGCAGGGAAGTATATAGACTGTTATCTACAACCACTTGTTAGGGCCTTACCAGCCTTTATCCGAGATAGCAAACATGTCATCAACATTATGAATGGTACCCCTCATGAGGAGGGTTTATGGTTGGTTACCGCGGACGTGACGTCCTTATATACCATCATACCCCATGATTGGGGGATCTCCTCTGTCAAACATTTTTGGAAAGAGATTCAGATTTATCTGCTGTTCAGCAGGGATTTATCATGGATCTCCTCCAATTTGCAACCACACACAACTTCTTTGGTTTAGTGGTAACTTTTTCCTACAAAAGAGGGGGGTCGCGATGGGGGCTAAATTTGCCCCCAGCCTGGCCAACCTCTTTATGGGGAAATGGGAGGAGGACGTCGTCTATATGGACCGCAGACCCGAACTGGTTCTGTGGGCAAGATATATAGATGACGTCCTCCTCCTATGGAGAGGATCCAGGGAGTCTCTGGATGACTTTATGAACTCTCTCAATATCAACGACAGGGGGATTGAGTTCAAATATGAGGCGGATCAGAGGAAGATAAACTTCCTGGATCTTGAAATAAGAGTGGAGGAGGGTCAATTTGTGACCTCCACTTTTTTCAAGTCAACAGACCGCAACTCTTTCATCCCCCGCGATAGTTGTCACCATAAAGCTTGGCTGGATTCAGTCCCTAAGAGCCAATTTTTGCGCCTTAGGCGTAATTGTAGTAAATTAGAAGACTTTGGAGAGCAGGCCAAAATGTTGACATCAAGGTTCCTAGATAAAGGTTACTTGGAAGATGACCTCCTTAAACTAAGATTTGAAGTTGAATCGGTTGATAGAGGTTCACTTCTACAGGACAAATGTGTCCCCACTGGGAGCTCAAAAAATCAATTTATTTCTCCTTTTATCACCAACTATTCTAATCAACATTATGTTATCAAAAAATTGGTTCGAAAACACTGGCACCTGATCAAAGAGGACCCAATCCTTGGTCCTGCACTTCCCGAACTGCCTCAAGTGGTTTTCAGAGGAGTCCCTTCATTAAGAGATTCCCTGGCCCCAGGAGTGGTTGACCCCCCTCGGAAAAACAATGTTTTTTCAAAGCATTATAGGTTACCACAAGTGCAATAAATGTGCTGTGTGTAAGGTTAATGCAGTGAAGGAACGGAAAACTTTGAGTTTTGTCTCCCATAGTACTTCTCAAACTTTCAATATTCGATCCTTTATTACATGCTCCATCCATGACCCATGTCGTTTACTTGCTGACCTGTCCATGTGGGCTTCAATATGTGGGACGCACAGTGAGAGCTTTTCAGGTCAGAGTTAATGAACATATTGGTAATATAAGAAGGGGATACAAAAAACACTCGGTTTCCAGACACTACAGAGAAGTGCACGCTAAGAATCCCAGCGGCACTTCTATTGTTGCCATTGATATCCTCAAATCCCATTGGAGAGGAGGATCTAAGAGGATAGCTATTTCTAAACTAGAAATGAGCTGGATTTATCGCTTGAAGTGTCTCAAGCCGCAGGGCTTAAATGTGGACATAGAAGTGAATGCTTTTTTAGACAACTCATGAACTCGCTTTGGGCTTCAATGTCCTACTGTTTAATATTTTTTTATGTTTTAAATCATAAATTTTTATTTTTATTATTTTTTCTGTTTTTTGGGTAAACCCCCCCCCCCCTTTTTTCTTCTCTGGTGGATGTGAGGGATGAAGTGGACGGTGCTCCCATTAGCTCTTTCCTTTATTAGAGAATGGTTAATTTCTGTTTAAACCACTAGATGGCTGCTTAAAAGAGGGTATATTAACTTTTTCCTCTTTTTGATATTATTGGAGTAAAAATGTGTATGCTATTTTTATACAATTGTATATAATTACATTTAATTCCTGTATGTAAACTTTTGGATTTTTTCTTCATTACGATGAGAATGTATATTTGCATATATATATATATATAATTTCCTTTTGCCTATGTCATGATGAGGTATTGAAATTTGACTTAATTCTGTCTTTTTGGGGTGGCGGCTTTATTAGGCTGCCACTTGGGGACATAGAAATGTTAATTTTTTTTGCCCCCTCCTTAAAGATGTTAAAAGACATGTAAGTTTTGTGACAGACAACGGCTTCGTTGGTACTACATGTTGAGGAGGACTGGAGGTCGGGAGACCAGTGAGTTCCGCCTTTCGGGTTGGATCAGACTATGTTTACACAGACCTTGCCTATCTGTGTTAGTCTGTCCTCGTTGGTAGGGCACTTCCGGATTCCCGGCCACCTCTACTCCTACTTCTTCCGGTTTTGCGGTCTCCTTTCATTGGAGACTGCAATGTGAAAGAGAGGCTTGGTTGCGTCTCCGATCGAATATAAGGTGAACGTTCAGTGCGTCGCCCGTGCCCTTTGACAACGTCATTTTGTGACGAAACCGGTCAGGGCGGAGCCACGCACTAACGTCACCACGTTTTACGTGACCCCGGATGCGCGGGTGTACGTAACTAATTTCTGTTGCTGTTTTGTTTTTAACTTTTTAGCCGCGAATTCAAATGTATAATTTGCCGCATACATTTTAATAAACTTCCTGGAAGTATTTCACCATTGCGAGCCCTCATTTTTTTCCCCCCCTCGGTTCTCCGTACTGGACGAGGAGTTTTACACCTGTGGGAGTATTGGAAACGAGGAGTCTGTGGGAAGTACTGGATCCAGCGAAATCTATCAGTCCTATGAGGAAGTATCGTAAGCGGATGATGAGATCTCTCTCCCCCCTTTTGATGCCAGTGGATCGATATGTCTGAATTACACCAGGATCTGGTAAGAGTACACCTTTATCTATATTCCCTCTGATGTGTCTGCAGAATCCTGCGAGATCGATAGGGAGCTCCTCCTGATACTGCAATCTATGATCATCATTGCCTTTGGGAAATTTGGACAATCATTAATATGTCTACTAGCCTATTTGCAAGTAACTTGGCGTAAATCTTTATGTCGTTGTTGAGCAATGAAATTGGCCTAAAATTTTGAGGGGAATCTGGGTTTTTTCCAGGTTTTGGCAGTGCCACTATCATAGCTTTTAACATCTCCGGAGGTATAAGGGACTCTGTAGCCTCCAAATTAAATAGCTTCTCCATATGTGGGACTAGGGTATCTTGAAAAGTTTTATAGTATTCCCCCGTGAAGCCATCTGGCCCTGGAGACTTGTTGTTGGGGAGACTCTTAATGACCTCTCCTATCTCTTTCTCTGAAATAGGGGAATTTAACTTCTCTAGGTGCTCAGGAGTGAGTTCTGGTAGATCTATGTGTTGTAGGAATGAGTCTATCAGTGAGGTGCTCGGCTGGGGAATACTAGGGTCGTCTTTAAGATTATACAGCATACTATAGTATTGGCTAAAGGCGTCTGCTATTTCCTGTGGGTGGTAGAGCTTAGTCTTTGTCACAGGGTGGATAAGAAAAGGGATTTGTGTTTTGTGTCTCTGTCCTTTTAAGCTTATTGGCCAGCATCTTATCCGCTCTGTTGCCACTCGTGTAATATTGTAGTTTTAATCTGCGTGAGGATTTTTCAAAGTCCTCCTGGAACATCAGGCGGAGCTCAGTACGGAGATGTGATAATCGTGCCGTAGTGGGTGGGGACATTCTACTCTTATTTTGTTTGTCAAGAGCCTCTATTTCTGAGATTAGGTTATTCATATGTGTCTGCCTCAACCTTTTACTCCTAGCCCCCTGCTGAATCAAGATCCCTCTCGCAAATGCCTTATGGGCATTCCAAAGCACATTAGGGTCTGACACCGATGGGCAGTTGAATGTGAAAAGTTCCCTTAGTTGACTGTCTATCCTGGACCTAGTCGGACCATCCTGAAACAGCCTAGGGTTTGCTCTCCATATACGTGTATTTCCTCTATTAGCATTGTTGCCTATAGACAGCGTAATTGAGGCATGGTCCGACCAGGTGATGGTATTGATATTGGCACCAGTACAATCAAACAGTAAGCTCTTGTCCACTAGGAACAAATCAATTCTACTATACGTTCTATGGCAATTGGAAAAAAAGGAAAAGTCTCTCTCATTCGCGTTGAGGCATCTCCAGGCATCGAACACTTTGTGAGTCCTCAGGGAGCCTCCCAAGGACGCAGGAGCTCGTCTATGTATGGCCGTGGAGTCCACAGAAGGGTCCGGGGTGATATTGAAATCTCCACACAGCAAAACTTTACCCTTCTCCATAGTCTTTATTTTCTTCATAACCTTGTGGAAGAAACGAATCTGCCCCTTGTTCGGTGCATAAACGTTCCCTATTGTGTAGGTAATAGAGTCAATGTCACAGATCAGGATCAAAAATCGACCCCGGGGGTCAGCCACCAGTGAATGCAGCTTAAAGGTCACTGAATCCCTTATGGCTATCATCACTCCCTTCTTTTTTCCGTCCGCATTGGCATAAAAGTAGTGCTGGAATTTGGGATGACTGCACTTAGGGGGAGAGGTCATGGCGAAGTGGGTCTCCTGTACACACAAGATGTCACAGCGTTGATGTAAGGCTTCTTTCCACAGCGAGCGTCTTTTTGCCGGGTGGTTAAGACCCTTGGCATTAATTGACAGAAATTTCAACGCTATTTGGTTGTGTGCAATGGTGGAGTAGCATAGGGTGAATAAATCGTACTCACTGTCAGAAGATTGTCCATCCTTGGTTGTGCTAGCTGAGGGTTCTGTTGTTGCCTTCGGGTCCTCATGGGTTCCACTGACATGGGCTCGGAGCACTCATAGAGACGTTGGTTTGGACCGAATGGGGAGAAAAACAATAATGTAAACAAAAAAAAACAGTCAACATAGGCGGATAGCCCAACCAATGAAAGGTAAACAAGAGTGTGGCTCATGACCACTCAAATAATCTGGGGTAGGAAAGTCCGATCTATTAGCGTAACACGGACGGCACAGACATCTCCTTCAGCAGGTGAACAGTGGTATGTTGCACCCATCCGAACTATTTATGGGTGCGAGCATTTTTTTAATTCACTTTGTGCCATTCCTGAGGTGGCGTAGAGTGGTTGGATTTCACTGGATCCTGGGATTGGGGGTCAGGAGTAATCCCCCATGATTTAAGGAAGGCCAGACTCTTGGTCATAGAATCTATCACATAGTCCGTTCCCTCCTTGGTGACAATCAGTTTTGTCGGGAAGCCCCACTTGTAGCTAAGATTGCTATTCCTGAGAGCCTTTGTGATTGTATTTAGGTTCCTGCGCTTTTGCAGCGTGAACTGCGACAAGTCAGCATAAAATTGTAGATTTTCATATGGCGCTGGAATTTTCCCTTTCACCCTGGATGCTGCCATTAACTTTTCCTTGGTATGATAAAAATGGAATCTCATAATAACATCCCTGGGTATGTTCTCTGACAGATATGAGGGCTTGGATAAACGGTGGATCCTGTCCACATTAAAGTCCAGCTCCGTCATGTCAGGGAGGGTTGCAGCTAGGAGTTGGGAGACATATAGACGCAGATCGGCTTGCTGTACTGTCTCAGGGATCCCCCTTATCTTAACATTATTCCTTCTGCTTCTGTCTTCCAAATCTGCCATTTTTGTTTTAATTGCTTCCAGCTCATCCTCCCTCCCATCATTGGCATCTACCAGATCATTTATCGTGTCAGCAAACTCTCCCATTTTAACTTCTACATGTGTCACTCTGTCAGCAACTGAGCCCAGTTCTCTGCTAAACTTGTGGAGGCACGACACCATGTCAGTGTGCAAAGAATTTCTCAAGGAGATCAGCATCTCCTTCAGGACAGTGTCCATCACTGGCTGATTGGCTGTGGGAAAAGTGTCAATGGAGTCGGGGAGCTCCCTCGTGTCCTCTCTAGATTCCTCCCCTGAGATAAGTAACGCGCTCACCTCCTCATCCGCTGCATCTGATCGGAACCTGGACTTCTCAGGGCTCCCCGAAGAGGGTGTAGGTGGAGAAGAGGTGGGTGATCTAGGAGGACTGCTCCGTTTGTTTGTTCTGCTGGCCGGGTGCTGTTGCGAGCGTAGACTCGCCGTCGGCGTGGAGGTCGCTCCGGCGCCATGTTGCTTGGCCTCGAGGGGATAGAACTCAGTCAGTTTCTGGGGACGGTTCCCCGATTTTTTGGGCTTGGTCATGCCCGCTAAGTAGGGAGCCTACGCTGCGGTGAATCCGCCGTGCAGGGTGATGTTTCGCTGCTCGGATGGGCTGCTAATAGCCGTTGTCTGCCTGCTGTAGCTGGAGCTCTGCTCTCAGGCGTCCATCGCGGTCCCCGGCTAGCTCCGCCCCCAGCCTGAAACTTTTTAAGGTCCGTGCCCACTATTGCTATCGGAAGGGTCCTAAACAAGTATAACACTTTTGTTAGAATAGTCATTTTGACCAAATACAGCATAGCCGAACCATGATGGGGGATTGTTTGACCACCGTTGAAGATCCTCTAACAAACAGTGGGGGGTAGTTTCTTTTATATAGCGTGGTAAGGGTTGGAGTTAGAAAGATGCCCAGATAAGGTAAGGCCTCATCCTGCCAGTTAAAGGGGGTTGACCTACGCAGAGCCTAAGCTATGTGAGGTTGTAAGAAAATATTGAGAGCCTGAGATTTAGAGTGGTTTACATGCAATCCAATAAATGACGCAAACTGTCCCAACACTACATTTACGGCCTAGGAGTTAGCTTTCTCGCTAATAATTTGTTTGGTTTATCCCCCATGGTATAATATCGGTGACGGGCCCATCTAACTTCTTTCTCCACCTTTGTTGTAAGGCTCAAGTTCAGAGCTGTCCTAGCCTTGTCAATCTGATTTCTAAAGTCTAAATGTAGGTTGTTTTTTTGTTCTTCCATAAGTCGACGCATCTTCTCTTCCTGTCGTCGGATCGTTTGTTCGTGTTCTTGTTTAACTCTAGGGGCTAGTTGTATCAATGTACCGTGGATAGTGACCTTATGGGCTGCCCAAATCGTCACTGGAGAAGAGACCGAGGAGGAGTTATCTCTGAAGTATTGTTGTATAGCCCGCTCAATTTCTTTCTCAAAAATAGGGTCATTCAACAAGGACTTGTTTAATCTCTACGATGATGGACTCGATTTAGACCAAAGATCTGTCAACACGACTTAAACCGAGGAATGGTCCAACCATGCCATGGGGAATATCTTAGCCTGCGAAACATATACGTAAAATAAGGGGGAGAGTGTGAACAGGTGGCCTATGTGCGAGTAGGTTTTGTGGACATGGGAGTAGTACGTAAAATCTCTAGCGGTGGGGTTAGCGTCCCTCCATATGTCGATCAGGTCATAGCAATGTAGAAGACGTGCCATTGCGCTACTCTGTCTGGGGGTGTGTTTCAAAACTAGTCTCCCAGGATCAGATTTATCGATAATACGGTCCAGTGAGGTATTGCTATCCCCACCAAAAACCACATGACCCGCCACATAAGGCATTATTTCTTCCAGCATTGCATTAAAGAAGGACAATTGACCCACGTTGGGGACAAAGTATGATCGAAAGGTGACCTCGCTATCGTTGATATTACCCACCACCATGACATATTGGCCTAATTACAGTAGTGGGCGTTAAGGGAACCTTCTTGGCAAAACATATAGTGACACCCCGTTTCGTATTAGGTCCATTAGACAGATAGACGGTTGTGTATCTTGCATTTAAATATCTTGGGGCCAAGGTCTTAGAGAAGTGCGTCTCCTGTGAGGCCTTGTACACACGAGGTAATAAATCCGATGGGAACGGTCCGACGGACCGTTCCCATCGGATCTGTCCGCCGGATTGCTTTGATCCGATGGCTGTACACACCATCGGATCAAATTTCCCGCCGGCGGACATCGCGGTGACGCGACGGTGACGTTGACGCCGCCACGTCACTGCTACGTCACCGCCACGTGACCGCACCAGGAAGTAAACACTTCCGCGCGCATGCGTCGGATCCATTCACAGGATACGACGCATGTGCGGGCAGATATGTCCGCTGGTTTGCCGTACTAACCAGCGGACATATCTGACGGGCACCTATCCGGCGGAAATATTTCAAAGCATGCTTTGAAATTTTTCCGCCGGATGAATCCGGCAAAAAGCGTCCGTTTGCCCCTACAGACGAGGGGATTTTTCGGCTGAAATGGTCCGTCGGACCATGTTCAGCGGAAATATCCCCTCGTGTGTACAAGGCCTAAGAGTAAAATATCTGCCCCCATTTTATAGTATTGTTGGAAAGCATTAGCTCGTTTAGTGGGGGAGTTAAGGCCCTGCACATTGTGTGTTAGGATGGTGTAGCTCACTAAGGGTCTATTGGTCATGATGGTTTGGTTTGCTGTACTCACGTTTTTAGTAGCTTCAATGGTCCAGCTCCGGAAGTCCCCAGATTCTCCAGTCATACCCTGTCTTGGTGGAGGAGTGCACCCAGAAGAAGATAAGCTTGAAAAGGAGAAAAAAGATTCAGATTAGAGGAAAGGAAATATAGAAAAAACATAGCATTATTCATTGTATTGTAAATAAACAAAACCAGCAAATAATATCGTTAAGGAAGAAGGATCAGCACACTTTGACACAGTGTGCCTATGGGGGCGTTAAGCTCCTGTTTCCCAATGTGAAGTTGCCTCCACTCGCAATAAAGAGTCAAGTTCACCTCAAGTGGCATGCGTTTTCACCCCGGCCCATCTTACTCGCCGACTGAGAAGGACAGGCGGAACCAGCTAACCGGACCCTACGGTATCAATAAAAGGTAAATCAAGTCCACAATCAGGGTCAAGACCCCTCTTACTATAAAAAAGACTTAATGGAAAAAAGGAAAGAAACTGTGCTAAAATTAACAAAAGAAAAGAAAAAGAGAACTACAACGTAAGTGCAGACCTGACACCACGAAATTGGGACCCGGTATATGCTGTTTCTGATCCCCTGTCATAAGGGATCGTGGTTTTCCGGTAAGAGACCAATTTATAAGTTTGGTGGAGGACACTTTTTTTGCCTTTGGACACGCTTCATCAATCCGTCATGATCCAGAAGCACGGGTGTTTATTAATCTTTATTAATGGACTCTTTTTTGCTAACACTTTGGACTGTGTATTAATTTAGAGCTAAAGGTTACACCTAGTTGATGGTTATATATTTGTATTTCATCACATATTTTTGTTTTTCACATTTTTTGTGTTTTGTTTTTGTTTTTAGTTCATCACCAACATCATAACGATTTTGAGGTGACTGCATATTGTTCATTGGCCATCACAGGTCACTCTGCGACCTAGCAGCCAGCCTTCTACACATATCATTTGCGATGATTTACTTGCATTTATATGTGTTTGTTAATGTATTTGAGGTAGCGCGATTTATATTTTTTCTTACACAGACTTAATAACCACAGTGAGTTTAAGCAGGAACCTTTCTTGTAACTAAGAAGAATTAGAACAATTAAACAGTTATATTCAATTCTTTAGATCTGGATCCAGTCCAAGTCTGGGGAAGACTGGCCCCGGGGACCTGTAAAACATAAATGACTGTATTATAGATATTCAAGTGTCCAAAGGGGGCTTCCTGTCTCTGGGTCGTCCCTGCTGGGACCAGAGGGAGGACACCGGCCTTCCCCCAGCTCAGACATACTAGAGGCAGTCTGTGGATCCATTGAGATCAAACCCAACCCCTGGAGCAACACCTCGCCAGACTGGAAGGTAGTGAAAGAATGGGATTTACTCTTGTACGAAAATGCAAGTCTGAACAGAAATGACCAGCGGTACTTGATGCTGTGAATAATAACATGATTTAAAAGAGGCTTCAGTGCTCTGCTCTTCTGAATCATCGACTGGGAAATATCTGCAAAGATTTGGACCGGGTGCTTCATGACGAAAATATTGCCTTGCAGCCTTGCCTCCATCATCACTTTCTCCTTAATTCGGTAGTAATGTGGCTTAACTATGACATCTCGTGGCATGCCATCGAGCCGCCAAGACTCGGTGCACTCTATCCAGTTCCAGCTGGTGAGGGGAAATGTGAGGGGAAATGTCTGGTGTCAGCTGTGTCATTAGGGTGTGTATGGTCTCTTCAGGTCCACCACTGTCTCCGGGAGGCCCCGCACACGTAAGTTGTACCTCCTAGACCTGTTTTCAAAGTCCTTAATTTTTGCATTCGCTTGATCTAGTTGATCCTGTAAGGATGTGATTATTCTGGAGTTTTGATTTACACGCTTTACTGTACCGTCCATTTTAGACTCAATATTTTCCAACCGCACTCCAATATTTTGGAAGTCAGACTTCATCCCAGTCGTGATCATTGTGCAGGCTTTCGTCAGATCCTGTTGCAAAAGAGCAGAGAATCTGACCAACAGTACCATATCCCCTGAGTATGGGGTAGCAGGAGCAGGGGGCAGTGAAAGCTCAGAGCTATTCTGGCTGCAGGCTAGCTCAGCAAGTTCCGCCATGTGTCTGTCTCAGTGGAAGAGGCAGGGGAAGCAGCAAACAGTAAAGCCCTGTCAGGGGAACTCGACAAGGGGGATTGATGTGGATGGTCACCCAATGGGGAGGGGATGCCATCCTGATAGTGAGATGAAAAGGGGTCCCTGTGGATCTCAGCCTGTAACGAGATGGTGGTACCTGGGCTATGTAGGGCAGTCACTGGATCCAGGCATCTCCCTATCCCCGTTCCTTTTCCCGCAGGCGCCATCTTAGCCAGGGGGGTTGCTGTTGTGGGGGAATGTCCACCTCCCCTGCTGCCCGATCAGATTGCAGCACCATCCAGGTAGATTGTGATTGTGTCTGGGGATCGCCCCGGTCTGTGTCTCCCCTGCCTGTTTCTTCGTGGTCTGATGGGTCTTTTGCTGAGCTTGAGAGCTGCCACGTGCTGCGTCTCCTTTCCCAGACGCCTTCTTAGCCTGTGGAGACTGCTGCTGGGCCAGTGAACTCAGGTCCTTCGGCTTGCTGGGAGTATTTTGCGCTGGTTGTATTTATTCCTAGCCGTCCTCTGCTGCATTGTCTGAGCCTGGTTCACGGGTTACCGGTCAGGAAGCAAACCGCTCGTCCTAGGTGCTTATTTTAAATGCTTTAGGGCCGGAGATGTGCAGAGCTCGCTCAGACCATGTCTGAAGCCAGCGATGGGGGCGCATGCGCACTGCTATCAATAACATTTTTAATGGATGTGACCTCATAAGAGTGCTGCCACTTTGTTCCTTGGAGATAGCTGCGCCAACCTGGAGACAGAGGAAGATTGATGGATTGAAGTGTTTGCAGCTGTCTTTTGAACTAATAATATAAAAAAAATATTTTTATAGCGTTTCCTTGCCTGTGATTTGGTAGTAAAAATCTTATCCTTCATTTTATTTATGTCTGCCTTGCAAAATCTGAATGGACACACAGAGCTACTTGCTGTGGGGGCACTCAGCAGGAGGGAGGGGCCAGGAGTGCAGGGAGGGACCCAAAAAGAGAATCTGGGCTGCTCTATGCAAAACCACTGCACAGAGCAGGTAAGTATGACATGTTTGTTATTTTTAAGCAAACAAAACAAGACTTTATTATGACTTTCAAGTTTTTAATCTAAAGAGAACCTAGGAGGGGGAAGGGAAGCTACCTGCTGCTGCTGAGACTTACCCATACCTTCTACCACCTGTACATTCCTATTGGTCAGTGAGGGGTTCTTTAAATGATATCCTTTATTAGCTATCCCAAGTTTAAAAAAATGCATGCTTCTGAAATACATAAGGTTGCGTTGTTGGGCATTATTCTTATACATTTTAAAAGCTTACATTCTGAAAATCATATATTGGCCTTAAAAAGGTCTCTCTTTTGTCCAAAATCTTTTGCTTTGACTGATGACTAACATGACATTACACACTGCTATTTACAAATTGCTCAAATGCTGACCAAAATATAGAAATTTTTACATATGCTGGATCTGGTAACTGTAACTTGACTGTGTATAAAGCATACCAGAAAAAAACTTGAGGGTGTGAGAAACAGCGGAACCTCTACTGGGGTCGTAACATTTTTAAAGTCAGCACCTACAAATAAGGTGTCTGCTGACATTTAAGAAACAGATACTTACCAGCAAATGAAGACCGGCACTATCTTCCCCACAGCCAATTATTCCTAGTGCTGCAGATTCCTTGTGCCACCATCTTGTATTTGTGAGCTGGTTATAACTTTGTGTTGTCTTACAGTGGCTCCCCACCACTCATGCATTATGTACAGTCATTGAGCACAGTCTTACAATCTCCTGGGATGTGTAATTGGGGGGGGGGCACAATTGAGGAAGTACCTGCAAACCCCCAAACAAAAGTACCCCCCCAACAAAAAGAAAAACCTGCAAATTAGTTAGATGCTGGGGTGTGGAAAAGAGTGAGTGATACTTTGATTTTTGGGGAAAGGTCTGTTTAGGAGCAGTATCAACCATAAATTGAAGCTGTAGCTTTGAGATGTCCCCAGCCTTTGAATAAGTATTTGGAATCACCAGAAACCTTAGACGTATTTAGGCTTGTGAAGCAGGGGTTAGCTGAGTAAATATCAGATAAGCATGTGGTGTTGCAATGTATATTTAATTATTATGTTGATCTCTGCATTTTTGTACATGACTGAATAACCTTCAACATTTCTTTTTTCAAGTACTTTGGTAGAGTGGCTTTATAAAAAAAAATCTGTTCATGTCTTTTCTGCGTGACACTGATTATAAAGTATTGTGTCCTATTGTTGTAAAGTATTGTGTCCTATTTATGGAGCTGTTCTTTCATTAGTTACCTACTTGTTAGTGTTGACGTCAGCAAAATGCGTCATTATAATCTTCATTGTTTGGTAAGAACTTATTCTGATCTTTAAATTAATGTATATCATCTTTAATTGTGATGGTCTAAGGTTTTCCTAATGTTTTATCACAATGTTTTTTTTTTTTTTTTCATAAATGAAGGCATAAGTATTTTGCATTTAATATAGAATAAATGGTTTTTATAAAGTGACCCTCCTTTACAGAATATGCTTGTTTTGTCTGTCAGACTGGAAATTGCTTAGTGCAGTATTCTTATCTTGCTTTTAATAACAAAGTACCGGTTCTGTCTTGTGTGTTGTATGCCTTCAGTGTAATTATAAATTATTGATAGTGTCTAACATGAGTCAGCACTGCTGTTAAAAAAGAAGTGTGTATGCAAAGTCGTTATATGGGTCATAAAGTTCCCCCCAAAATGTCAAAAAGTGACTTATAAGTCTAGTCAGTTAAATATAGCTTACAAGTTAATGACTAATACACAGGAATACGTTGGGGTATAGGGGTAGCATCATGTCAGTTTTATGATTTACCCACTGGATTACTATACTGTATGGGGACTCCAATGAGCCATGATGAGATCATTACAATTCAATTCACATATCTGCTCATCAATACTGTTTGTGAGGGGATTCCAGTCTCACTGTTAAATGTGGATGAACACATTTAAAGGGTTTCCAACGTGTTTTAAAATGAACTTGTAATTATCCATGCAGTACAAAGAAGAACTTCACTTAAAGTGATTGTAAAGGTATTTTTAAATAACAAACATGGAATGCTCTGTAAAATGGTTTTGCACAGCCCCCCCCCCCCCCCCCAATTCTCCTCTTCTGGGTACCCCTGCTGACCCCTGCTCCTTTTTTTCTGTATTGCACCATAGGAAGCTGCTTTCTATGGTGGCAAAACTGCAGGCTCGCTCCCAGGCCACACTGTGTGTGTCTAGTGCAGATCGGCCCCGCCACCACTCCCTTGTCACTGGATTGGTTGAAAGCGGCAGGGTCAAATGACTCCGACTGCTCTCACTGAGTCTAGTGAGGAGGGAGAGAGAGAGCAGTGATGCTGCTCTTGGGCACAGCCCTGGATTGAGATCAGGCTCAGTAGAGTATAAGTGGGGCTTGCACATAAGGTTTAATGCAGATAATGTATTAAAATAGAAACTCTGCAGCCTTTACAACTACTTTAAAGTATATCTAAACTATTTTTTAATATTGAATAGGGTAGGGAATGGTTGAAAGCCCCAGACTTTTTCTTTTGTTGTGTAATGTTTGTCCAATTTAAGAGTTTAACTCTCTCTTCCCATTCTGAAACCACAGTAGGAAGTGTGAAGAAATTTTCCAAAGTGGTCAAGTGGCAGAGTCCTCTCCTAGGCCGTTATCACTGGAATAAGGGTACTCATTTGAAGATGTTCTATTACTGTTCTGGTGGAAATTAAAGAAAACTGAAAACTGTATCAACTACTTATTACTTACCTTAATTTCCTTTCCTGGTGCCAATCCATGGCAGCATACATGATATAGCTCTATTCCTATCTCCACACGCAGGACCAGTTTAAATATATACAAGGAATTAAAGAGAGACCTCCCCATTCTCTATAAAACACAAGATCAAAAGGGAGGGTCCATATGCTGTCATGGATTTGCGTCAGGAAAGGAAAATGACGGTAAGTATTTGACAACATTTTAAATCTTCCTGATGGCAACATAGCAGCATACATATAATACCTGAACAGAGAGAGCTACATTTTATCACATTGAAGGTGGAAGCCTGAATAATTTTTCTGTCAAAGTCCACTGACATAAGAGTCTCTGGAGCTTCCCTGTAGTGCATGAGGCAGGCACGCTGTGACAACCATTTTGCTGCTTTGCAGATGGAGCTAGCTGAGTAAGCCTCTACCAACTCCAAAGGCTCCTGCCCAGTCATGCTGTATGTATGCAGCGCTACGGGATTCCCTCCTCTTCTCTCCCACTGGCTGCTGCCACACACAGGGGGCTGTTTTAGGATGAATGGGGAAAGGGGACGGTAAATATGTAATTTAACAGCCCGCCTCTTCCCTTTCTGAATGAACACAGTAAAGGATCGGTACTGTGTGTTTGAACTTTGAAATGCACAACTTAATGCAATAGGCTGTGCACACCTATGACTCTGCCCCCTGAAGTTATCGCCTCTAAGATTACTACTTCTCAATAAATGTCTCACTGAGGACTGCATTCTATTGATGTAAACAGAGCTTAGGCAAGAAAAATCTAGAACCATAGTGAGAACACACTGGGAAAGTTGGTCCACTTCATGGTCGAAATTTCAGACTGACCTCCTGAAGCGTTCCACTAGATGCTCACGTGACCATTTTCTCCTGGTGAAAGCTGAAATGCCTGATAGCAACTGTGCAACCTCGGGTCATGAGGGTCAAAGTTCTGCTCAGCTGCAAAGACTATGAACTTGTTCCAGACTTTGGAGTAAATAGCATTGGTTGACTTCTTATCTGGAACCTTGCCAGGATTTAACCACTGCCAGAGGATGGCCCAGTTCCTCCTATCCTTCCCTCTTAATTTCTAGACCATCCTGGGAGAGGAGCTGTGGAAATACTGGTAGCTGAAGTGTTGGGTCCAGACTGAGTTCTATGGCTAGGGTAAACCAAGGTAAAGGGTAGGCTAGGATAGGGTAAACCAGTGAGACTCTTTGACAAAAGTCTCACCCAGAACTTCATGACCAAAGGCAGCAGAGGAAAGACATCTGTTAGGAGACTACTATATGGGTGAGGGAGAGCGTCTACTCCCTCCACCAACAGGTGAGGGTAGCGAGAGGCGCACCTTGTGAATGGATGGGGATGCAAATAGATTCAGCTGAGGGAGGCCCTATACTTGATAACACAGTGCCCAGGCATGAAGAACCCATTTACTGGAAAACAAAAACACCTGGTGCATTTAGGATCATGATTATTCCACTTCTCTCAGGAACTCCTTTTTGTAACTGAACGTATGACGCTGCTGCTGTCCATGTGCAGAATAACCAGGCGAACCTGAATGTGAGGCTACAATGCAGTTAGTGCTATCCCAATTGAACAGATTTCCTGTACATTGCAGACTCCCCCATATGGGAACTCCCCCTGCCTTGCATTCTGAGAAAACTGCAGGTGGAGTTCTACTTTGTAGCACTGGCATAGGTGGTGACAGTGATAAAGGGTAACGGACCTAACAAACAAGATTCAGTGTGGGTCCCCCTGAAGCACCCATTACCAGAAGATATCCTGCGTAACTTAGGAGAAAACATTGAATAGTCTCAGGTGCTGTCTTCTTTGTTGCAAAAAGAACATTCTTTGGAACATCCAGAGATTCCAGTGTGTCTAGGGTAGCACAGGTATGCAAAACACCATTGTCCCCAGGAGACCCATGCTTTGAGAAACTGATATCACTGACAAAGATATCACCTTCTGAAGACTCTCTTTGCTGCTTGGCCACTTCTGGAGAGGAAAAGTACTCACTTGAGTATCAAACTGGGCCCCTGTGTTGATGGCTTGTTGGGTCGACTCCAACTGTTTCAACACCTCCTAACCAGCCAAAACTTCCCAACCTGGTCAGAAGAATCTCCTTTTGAAGTAGTAGGTGGTCTTAACTCTGTGTCAACAGTAGAATGCCATCCAAGTAGTGATGGATTCAAAGCCTCCACCCCTTTCCGTTTTCTCAGAGGCGCTACCAGGAGATTAGGACCTCTGTAAAGGTCATTGGTGAGGTATAGACTCCTGAAAGTAAGGGAAATGAACTGGAAATCCTGGGTGATGGTGACCTCAAGATTCTGGGTCCCAACTCTATTTTGCATGCCACAAAGCCCTGCAATCACTGGCTTACAAGCGCCCCCTGCCATTTTGGCATGAATCACACAATTCTCTGACAACTCCTTCATTGAGGACACTGAAAAAGGAAGCTGAATCTTCGCTAGGACCACACCACTCTTGACCAGATGCATAATGGTAGCATCCACACCTTTGCGGTAGAGTGCATTGCTGTAATGTGCAGTTGCACCTAATCCAGAATGCGGACCCTCATCCTCAAATCCAGGAACCAGATCATGTGAAAGCTTGCATCAGTGCTCAGGGAAACCACAAGAGGAGGAGAAAAACAAAAAATGACCAAACAAAGGAAAACCTTATACAACCTAACTCAAGATAAATACAGGGTTAAGGCCACAGGAATAATGGGAAGGGAAAGGGAAAAGGATAGCATAAAAGAAAAGCTGCCAAAGACAGAGAAACACACAGCACCAGCTCCAGTATACAAGCACCAGCTCAGGTGAACCACCAGAGGTGTAGCATCTCTAGTTAGAGAACTCCTCAGCCCAGAAAGACCTCCAGAAGAGCTTCTTGCCTTATTGGTGCATTTAACAAGTCAGTAAGTAATGCCGCGTACACACAATCATTTTTCGGGTTGTAAAAAATAATGTTATTTTTTCTAGATCCTTAAAAACTTTGTTTTTTACAACTAGAAAAATGATTATGTGTACGAGGCATAATGCCGCGTACACACGATCATTTTTCAGCATGAAAAAAGTCGTTTTTCAGCATGTCCAAAAAATGAAATTTTTCCAACTTCATCATTAAAAACGATGTTGCCCACATACCATCGTTTAAAAAAAATGATGAACAAAGCTTGGTGACGTACAACACGTACGACAGCACTCTAAAGGGGAAGTTCTATTTTCCTTTGGGCTGCTTTAGCTGATTCCTTGTTAGTAAAAGACGATTTGCGCTTTTCTGTCTGTTACAGCGTGATGAATGTGCTTACTCCATTATGAACGGTAGTTTTACCAGAACGAGCGCTCCTGTCTCATAACTTGCTTCTGAGCATGCGCGGGTTTAAAAAAGTCGTTTTAGCGCACACACGGTCATTTTTTACGACCCGAAAAACACATTTTTTTTGTCGTTTTTCAGAACCTGCAAAATGATGTGTAGACCACACACGATCATTTTAAATGACGTTGTTTTCAAATGAAGTTTTTTTCATGCTGGAAAATGATCGCGTGTACGCGGCATCAGGGTCTTATCTCATCATTTTTTTCCTCCCTTTTTTTGTTTTGTTTCAATACACACAAAGGGAATACACATGTGTATAGAAAAACATGAGTTACTGCAATACTTTTCTGTGAGAAATACTTGATTTTCTGGGGAAAAATTCTGGGGTGCCAACAATTTTGGCCATGACTGTATATACATACACCATTGCTTTTTAAGGCATACACTACTTTTTTTAGTGCACATTATTTGTGAGTACAATATATTACATGGATTTTAATAAAGTTTTATTGGTTTTAAAGGTATTACACTATCGAAGCACCCTTTCTTTATTTTTGATAGAGAACCGCACGCGGAGTAAGCAATGTCATCTTGGAGTGAACCCCCTTACAGGGGAATGCACATTTGACCTATTTCAATAGGTCCACCTTCTAAGGTGAGCACAGAGTGTGAATGGTGGTGGTATACTCTGTTATTTTCTTCACACGTATTCTGATCATAACCATAGCACTGGAGTGGCACAATGTCATTTTTTATAGAAATACTCACATAGGACTTTTGATTATATTATTGGAGTGCTTATCCCATATGGCCTTTTCATACACTTTCACATATGTATTATGATCAATGCACTTTTATATATGATGGTATTATGTTTTCTCAGTTTAATATTCATATCATGCATGTGATTATGTTTTTAACTATTTCACTCAATTTTACATTGATTTACTGTACCATTCATGTGTTTTTATATGTATTTTTGTAGTTTACACACTGCACTATTTATATATTTTACAGTATATATCATTTATCACAGACATTTTATTTCTGTCTAAATTAGTAATTTTCGCATGTTATATGTTGAGAGCTGAGACCGGAAGTCTCCTTGTTTACACACGCTGATGTATATCTGCTGCATTGTGAGTTTTATTCATTGCTTAATAAAAACATTTTCTTACTAATATACTGCACTACAGAGCACCCCTCTGTTTTTTTCCTATATTTGTATTTGGAGCCGATTTAGATTGGGCTGGAGCATTTGACACCAGAAACTTAAGTTTTAAAGCCTGCTGTACATATGAGCCAGGAGCTATGAGAATTGTATAGAGGTGGACTTGAAGGTTTCTTCATCACCTTCGCCTTACTGTGGTTTAGGCTGAACTAGTGTGGATTGCGAGTCAGCTCCTGTGACAGGTGGAGCGGCCACAATCTCTACAGTGGATTGAGCCTGACTGTCAGTGGTGATTACATACAGGCACCAATAAATGGGAGTGTATTACTTGCTTTTTTTGTTTTAAATAAAAGCTTTCTACAATTTTATGTAATGAGTACCTCCTTGCTTTCTCCTTATGCTGCGAATGGAATAAAGCCATTGAGAGGAGAGCACATCCCATTTCCTACAACATGTGTTTGACTTTTGTTGTGGGGGTCCAACCCTTCTAGTCAGGGCAGGGACAAGGGGTTGACAGGAGAGGCGGCTTCCCTGGGCACTGTGTTATCATGTGAGGTCGGGGGTCACCACGAGGAGATGGTGGAGGGGATATGTGTTGAAGGGAATTAAGCATTAATTACGTATATAATTTTCTGAGACTACCTATCACATTTTTTGAGGCTCTGGATCATCAGGACAGTGGAAAAACCCACAAAATGACCCCATTTTGGAGAGCACTCTATGGTATTTTCTAAAAGACATAATGAGCCTTTTGAAAATGTATTTCCTTGACACAAGTTTTTGGGAAATGTAAGAATGAAAATTAAAATGTATTTTTTACACAAAGTTGTCAATTAATATGATATTTCTAACAAACAGCATGGACATACTTAGAAATACACCCCAAAACACATTCTGCTACCCGGTGTGGAGATACCACTTGTGGGGAGCCCAAATGCCTATGAACACCTTAAGGCTATCTAGGGGCATAAATTACACATCCAATTTTCTTAATACCTATAATGTTTTTTGGAGGCCCTGGAGCAACTGGACAATAGAGACACACACAAAATGATCCAGTTTTGGAGAGTAAACATCCCAAAGTAATTTTAAGAGGCATGGGGAGTCTTTTGAAGACTTAGGGCCAGATTCAGAGAGCGATTACGCCTGCGTAACAGGAGATGCGCGGCGTAAGTCTAAATGTGCGCGTGCGTTTCGATGCACGGCATTCCCAAAACGAGATACGCAAGAAATCTACTTTTTTTTTGTCCATCGTAATTTCGTTAGACAGGCGCATCCGTCCGCGCAAAACTGCGCTAGACACACCATTGATTTGCTATTCAAATATGCTAATGAGAGAGTTACTGGGATCCACTAAAGAACGTTGGTGCAGCGCAGGCTACGCGGTGTGCGCAACAGCAAAATGTCCTGTCTAAAATTAGACCATATAAAAGCTGGTCTAAAATTTGAAAATTCGTCTACATGTCAGATAAAGCAACACTGTTAGTGAGGAGCTGAGCAGTCACACGTGTTGCCCAACAAACTGTATGCCAACATTCCAGTGGCATCCATGCTCATAGCTATACCACTGACTTTAGATGAGCAAAGAAGGAGGAGGGCACTGAGGAGGGCACTGAGGAGGAGTTTTTTTTTTTAACTTTTGATTTGCTTATAAAAACTTTACAATTTAATCTAATCTAATACAATATTCTTAACTGATACAAGCCCCTCACTCTTCACTCTTCACGGGAGAGGATATATCACACACGCATAGACATCTATGGCATGAGTGATTCTGAGGTGTCTCGCATCTTTAGATTCACCCCTCATGCCATCATGGTATTAACCACAACCCTGCAGGAGGACATCAGCAGCCCAACACATGACACTACCCATGACACCCATGACAGAGCCCCATCCCCACAGATTTCCAACAGAACATGTATGCGGACAGCTGGCTGGTTGGTGAGTGACATGGGTGGCAGGCATGACTGTTCCCCCCCCCACCCATGATGCACACATCACAAGTGGCACATGCACTACTAACATCCTCCTGTCTTTTCCCTTCAAGGTGACTCTGTATATGCACTGGGACCCCATCTCTTGACCCCATCTCATGCCAGCTCACATTATGCATCTTTGCACGTTAAAAACACACATTAATCATGGCACAATGAGAATGCATGCATGCACACCACTGTGGTCCCTAGCACACACACCCCACATCCTCATGAAATTGGATTGGCACAAGCCCACCATGCAGGACTTGTGAGCAGCAACGCCACGCCAAGGCTCCAATTATGTCACTGTACATTCATACACCATTCACACGGACCTGGGGATCACTTCTCCACCACAAATGAGGGTGACACCCCTTTTCCGGCAGGAATGTCACCCCCACATTCCCAAACAGAACCCCAAAAAAAAAATAACCAGCAAAAAAAAAAAAAAGCCCAGCAAAAATATAAATAATAAAAAAAAACAACAAAGAAAACACATAGGGCCAGATTCAGGTAGATGGGCGAATCTTTATTTTGGAGTAACGTTTCTCATTTACGTTACTCCGCCGAAACTTTAGGAGCAAGTACTGTTATTCACATAGCACTTGCTCCTAAAGTTGCGGCGGCATAGCGAAAATTAGCCGGCGGAATTCAAATTGGGCGGGTAGGGGGCGTGTATTATTATAACTAGGCGCGATCCCGCGGCGAACGTACTGCGCATGCGTCGACTGTCAGTGCGCATGCTCCAAATTCTTTCAGGGAACGTCAATGACGTCAATCCCCATTCACGGACGTTTTACGCAAACGACTCAGATTTTTTTTTTTTCGACGCGATGACGACGGCCATACTTAACATAGGATACTCCACTAGGGGGCTGCTTTATCTTTACGCCGTGTATCTCTTACGGAAACGTCGGAAAGTCACTGCGTCGGGCCCGAATACGATCGTGAATTGCCGATTCTCGCTGATTAACATATTCTCGGCGTTAATCAGCGAGAACGCCCCCAGCGCCATTTTTAAAATTGCAGTTCCGATACGACGGCGTAATACAATTACGCTGCTCGTATAGGAACTCCAACCCGGCGTTTCTTGTTTTCTGCTTACTGAAAACAGAAACGCCGGCTCAAAGTGAGAGTTAGGCTGGAGTATCACTGATACTCCAGAGTAACTCTACCTGACTCTGGCCCATAAAAGACAAAAATCACTCTGCAAAACAGTCCCCAAATATCTCAGACACGTCACAAACAAACAAATAAATGCTAACAAACAACAGAACAAAAGCACCTTGCTGTATAGGGAGGGATACAAAGGGATGTACTTTTGCAAAGGAAGGGCGTTTGTGTCTGTCTATTTATGCTGTCTGCGTAGTTCTCTAATTTGCCCTAGTCCACTTCCAATTTCACTGATTGCGCCGTTCCCAAGTTGTGAGCATGCGCACAGAGGTGCTGACCATGGTCTCCTTCAAGCGCGCATGCGTGAGCCTGCCGGCCCTTCATTTGCATGGGGTCACGGCTCATTTCAATGTAACACGCCCACGTAATTCCCAATTTGTATTACTCCGCCTTATGCCTCTGAAATAACGTTACGCATGCGCAAATTTCTGAGTAAAAGTGACGAGAATAGGGTGATTGCGTGGCTACATTGCGCAAGTCTAACGTAAAGGCGGTGCGCTACGCAGGTCCAATAATGCGCAGATGTACCTGAATCTGGCCCTTAATTTTTTTGACACCAGATTTTGGAAAATGGTGAATATATATATATATATATATATATATATATATATATATATATATATAATATATAAGATTTCAGCGGTGGTAATCCACTCTCCGCTCCAACGCTGTCGGTATCCTGTGAGAAGATCTCCTCTTCATCCGGGTCCAGGATCCAGCGATGAGAAGTCCATCCAGCGCAGCACATCACCTGTCTCTACCAGAAACACTCCGGGAATGACGCGGCTTCAGCCAGTGACAGCTCTTATGTAGGTGAGGGCGGGCCACCCATCACATGACCCTGTCCCCCTCTGATGCAAGGGAAAACACAGGCTTTCCGATTGACCAGCTTGTGACCACACCCCCCTGTGATGTAACGCAGGTTTGCCATTACATCAGAGGAGGGCAGGGTCACCCGTCACGTCACTGGGAAAGCCTGGGTTTTTCCTTGCGTCAGAGGGGGATGGGGTCACGTGACGGTTGGCACCCGCCCTCACCCACATAAGAGATGTCACTGGCTGAAGCCGCATCATTCCCTGGGTGTCTCCGGTGGAGACAGGTGATGAGCTGTGCTGGATGGACATCTCATCGCTGGATCCTGGACCTGGATGAAGAGGAGATCTTCTCATCGCTGGACCCCGGAGAGGAGATCACCCATCGCAGTATACCGACAACTTTGGAGCCGAGATTACCACCGCTGGAATTTTTTTTTTAAATAAAGGACTTTCCCAACGGTGTCTGTTTTTTTTGTTTTTTTTTTTACAATTGTTACACTTTCTTTGTGAAATGGTAGGGGTAAAATGTACCCCATTACCAATTCACATTGGGGGGGGCCAGGATCTGGGGATTCCCTTTGTTAAAGGGGTCTTCCAGATTCCAATAAGCCCCCCGCAGACCCCCACAACCACCGGTCAAGGGTTGTAGGGATGAGGCCCTTGTCCCCATCAACATGGTGACATGGTGCTTTGAGGGGTCACAGACCCCCAATGTTAAGGGCATGTGGTCTGGTACGGTTCAGGAGGGGGAAGGGCCGCTCTCTCGCCCCTCCTCTTTTCCTGCGGCCTGCCAGGTTGCGTGCTTGGATAAAGGTAACAACAAAACCTGGGGAATGCCCAGGAAAAAAACATGCGTGCTTGGATAAAGGGTCTGATGTGGATTTTTGGGGGGAACTCCACGCCATTTTTTTTTAATTTGGGGTGGAGTTCGCCTTAAAATCCATGCCAGACCTTAAGGGTCTGGCATGGATATACGGGGGGAACCCCACGTCTTTTTTTTTTTATTTGATTCCCCCTTAATATCCTTTTTTTTAAGAATTACTTTTCTCTGTATTGCCGGGAGCCGACAATTCATTATAGCTGCGAGTGGTTTTAAATGACTTTTTTTCCTTCAGAAATTACACTTTGTGCAGGGACAGTTCTAAGCACAGGAAACAAGTGCTACTTCACAGGCATACTTTACACCCCCCCCCCCCCCCAGATTCGAAATTTAAAGGAATATTTCGCTTTTATTGTTTCACCTTGAGCATTATTAAAATCACTGCTCCCGAATAAACGGACGTTTAAAAACTTTTTTTTGCATTGATACATGTCCACTGGGGCAGGACCCGGGTCCCCAAACACTTTTTAGGACAATAACTTGCATATTAGCCTTTAAAATTAGCACTTTAGATTTCAAACGTTTGAGTCCCATAGACTTTAACGGGGTTCTAAAGTTCAGACAAACTTTTGGTCTGTTCGCAGATTCTGGTTCGAACCAAATGGGGGGTGTTCGGCTCATCCCTACTCTACGGGCCAGATTCAGGTAGATGGGAGCATCTTTGCTCTGGAGTAACGCTTCTCATTTACGTTACTCTGCCGAAATTTTAGGAGCAAGTGCTGTTATTCATGAATCACTTGCTCCTAAAGTTGCGGCAGCGTATCGAAAATGAGGCGGCGGAATTCAAATTGGGCGGGTACGGGGCGTGTATTATTTAAACTAAGCGCGATCCCGCGGCGAACGTACTGCGCATGTGTCGAGTGTCAATGCATCCCAGTGCGCATGCTCCAAATTCTGTCAGTGAACGTCAATGACGTCACATCCCCATTCATGAACGTTTTACGCAAGCGACGCAAAAAAATTTTTTCCGACGCGATGACGCCGGCTATACTTAACATAGGATACTCCACTAGGGGGCTGCTTTATCTTTACGTCGCGTATCGCTTACGGAAACGTCGGAAAGTCACTGCGTCGCGCCCGAAAATGATCGTGAATTTCCGATTCCCGCTGATTAACATATTTTTTCAGCGTTAATCAGCGGGAACGCCCCCGGCGCCATTTTTAAATTAAATTTGTGATGCGATGGCGAAATTCAATTGCGCCGATCGCATTGGAACACCAACCCGGCGTTTCTTATTTTCCGGCTTAAAGTGACAGTTAGGCTGGAGTATCACAGATACTCCAGCCTAACTCTACCTGAATCTGGCCCTATGTGTCTTCACAGTACACTTTCAGGGCCAGATTCTCATAGAATTCCGGCGGCGTAGCGTAAGCCATTTACACTACGCCGCTGCATCGTACTAGAGCAAGTGCTTTATTCTCTAAGCACTTGCTCCGTAGTTTTCGCCGGCGTCGCGTAAATCGCCCAGCGTAAACCTGCGCAATTCAAATGGGGCGGCTTGTATTTAAATTAAGCGCTCCCCCGCGTCGAACGAACTGCGCATGCGCCGGCCGGGGAAAAAGCCCAGTGCGCATGCTCCAGCTCACGTCGGAAAGCGTAGTTGAAACTGACGTCAAAACGACGTGAGCGTCATTTACGCAACTCCCTATTCGCGAACGAGTTAGTAAACCGACGTAAGCGACGGAAAAAGCCGACGCTGACCCAACGCCATACATAACATGGCATCCGACGGCACCCGACGGCATCCGACGGTACTTCGTAAGGTTACTCCACATAGAAGCTGGGGTAACCTTACGCGGACGAAAACGACGTACGCGACGACGGGGTGGCGTAAAAGCGATCGGGAATCGGCGTACTAGCCTCATTTGCATATGCAAATGAAAAAACAACGTAAAGGCCACCTAGTGGCCGGAGTTGTCATTACACCTACGATCCGCAAGTGTAATGGTTTTACACTTGTCGGATGTTGCAGCGTATCTATGCAAAAGTGATGCTAAGCATCACGCGCATAGATACGAGGCAAAAAAAACGGCGATACGACGGGGTATCTGAGATACTCCGTTGTATCGCCGCTGAGAATCTGGCCCATTGTGTTTGTCTGCGACCGCGATCTCACCTTAAGGAAGTTGCAACCATGTGTCAGAGCAGGGAAGATGGCTGCTACTCGTGTTCGTGAATTGAATCGGAGTTCACGTACTGAAGCTAATTTTTGTAAACTCTTCTGTTCGCAAACTGAGTTGTTTGTGGACAGAAGCGTTCGTGAACCAAGCTATCACTGTATCCCATACATCTCAGAATTTCTTCTACTCTTGTACCCTAACATAGAACTATAGGGAAAACTTTTGTTTTTGCCATCTGTGACCCATTGGGGAGATTTCCCTTCACTCCCTGTTCATAGCCAAAACAGAACGCTAGACGAAATCCCTGCAAATTAAAGGAGAAGTCCAGCTTGAGCTCCTTTGGCTGGGCTTCTCCTTTGCGTCACAGGAGTGCAATTCGTTGCACTCTTGTGACCTGTTTTCAGCAGAGAGCAGTCTGAAGTCCGCTCTCTGCTGACATCACCAAAATCAGTACAGGCACCGCGTCATCCCGACTCTGGAAGTCTGGATCCGCCAGGTGCCTGGACTGATGGCAGTGTCAGCCTCTCAGTGAGCCGCTGAGACGGCCGCTCCCCACCATTTCCACAGCTCATCGCTCTAGTAAGCGTGGAGGAGCAGAGCGGAAGAGCTGCTGATTGATAATCAGCAGCTCTCCGCTCAGGGAGCTGTGAGAACCAATCAGTGGTGTTCGGTGACTCGGTTCTCAGTGAAGAGGCAAGGGGGGACAGATGCAGTATCGGTCCGATGCTGCATTCACCTAAGTATAAAACAGCAAAATAACAAAACCCTATTTCTCCTTTAAAGAAGTGGTTGTAAACCCTCACATATGCCCAGTGAAGTGAACAGCCTCAGATGATACCCAGAGATTGAACAAATCTTCCTACATAGGCTTTATTTGTTTATCTGCTGCCCTCTCTTCCCTACTAGGGATGAGCTCCGCGTTCGATACGAACGTATGTTCGACTCGAACATTGTCTGTTCGTACGTTCGACGAAATTCTAACAAAACGGGTCATTTGCGTCAAATTTGAGTGATGCGCAACGGCCCATAATTCACTGCGGCATTGCGTGCTGATGACTGGCCAAACATGCACTATGACCCTGCATGCTTGGCCAATCACAATGCGCAAAAAACGGAGAGCCATAATTGGCCAAAGCCAGGGTGGCTTTGACCAATTATGGCTCAGGGCTTTAGAACACGCCCCACACTATATAAGGCCGCCTGCTGAGCGGCCTTGTGTAGTGTGTTGCGGTTGTTAATAAGACCAGTCAGAGAGACAGAGAGATAGTCTTTTTATATAGCTAGATAGAGCAGGCATTCAGGCTAGTCAGTTTAGCTTAATTTACAGTGTGTAGAGAATATATATACATCCCTAGGAGTTGTACATATATTTATACACTGTATAGCTTAGCTAGATCAGCTATTACTAATTTACTGGCAGGCAGGTGATTGTGCTATTTAAAGACGTTATCACAGGTATAGACACCCAGCAGGTACAATATTTAAAGGAATTTTTCATTTTTTTATTTTTTATTTAAGCATCATTAAAATCGCTTCTCCTGGAGCAGTGATTTTAATAATGTTTGAATTAAAAAAAAAATAATGAAAAAAATTCCTTTAAATGTTGTACCTGCTGGGTGTCTATAGTTTGCCTGTGAAAACATCTTTGAGAACCCGGGTCTTGCCCGACGGAACATGTATCAATGGAAAAAAGTTTTAAAAACTGTATTTTTTTTCAGGAGTCCTGCTCCTGAAAAAACTACAGTTTTTTAAACTTTTTTCCATTGATACATGTTCCCTGGGGCAAGACCCGGGTTCTCAAAGAGGTTTTCCAACAATAACTTGAATATTGGTCTTTAAAATGATCTTTTTGAATTCGAACGTTCGTGTCCCATAGACTTCAATGGGGTTCTAAATGTTCGTGCAAACGGTCGGTCTGTTCAACGGTTCTGGTGCGAACCGAATGCAGGGGTGTTTGGCTAATCCCTATTCCCTACATCCCTTTAAAAGGGCAGAATCGTGTTAAAATCCTTCTACATCTGTTATAATCACACAGGAGAGGGCAGAGATGCTCCAATTATAGTGTATGAGAGCTGATTCGAGGAAAGGTACACACCCCCTTCACACAGCAAAAGAACTGTGTTGTGAATAGACAAGCTGCATTCTAAGCTCCCCCCCCCCCCCCCCCGACACAAACAAAGCACCAGAGAGAAACAACACTCAGCTTTGGAGAAAGATAAAAAAAACACTGCAGATACTGTATGTGTGCTTTGCTCATATTTTATGACTGAGGCCCCCCAGATCATCAGAAATTGTGACCCGATTTTCCTTGTATTACTTTTCTGGAGACAACCAAAAATTTGGGATTTTCTTTACTTTCACTTTTAACAATAATTGTAAACAGGACAAATATAGAGGGTTGATCTCTCTAATGGGGGCACAGACAGCAATAAAAATAGGTGTTCTAATCCCTCTTCGCTCTTTTCAAAACTTAGGTGTGCATGTTACTTTTGCAGTTGGTGATTTGTTCTTTGTAGTGTTATTATTATACACGATTTATATAGCGCCAACAGTTTACACAGCGCTTTACAATGTAGAGAGAGGACAGCACAATTATAGTACAATACAGAAGGTACAGGGGGGCCCTGCTCATAGAGCTTAAATTTCAAAGGGAGGGGTGGTGGTACAAAAGGTAATAGCTGCAGAGAATGATTTGATGGGGGTGCCTCGGTGACAGTTAGGCGGGTGTGGGATAGACTTTCCAGAATAAATTAGTTTTCAGGGATCTCCTAAAGGTGAACAGGGTAGGGGCTGATCAGACATACCGGGGTAAGGAGTTCCAGAGGATGGGAGAGGCTCTGGAGAAGTCCTGAAGGCAAGCATGAGAGGAGATAACAAGGGAGCTAGAGAGCAGGAGGTCCTGGAAGGAGTGGAGGGGATGATTTGGGCGATATCTGCAAGGTTGGTGATGTAGATGGGGGCAATGTTGTGAATGGCCTTGTATGTTGTGGTTAGCATTTTGAATTTTATACGTTGGGGTAGGGGAAGCCAATGAAGGGATTGAGAGGAGCAGCAGTCACGGATCAGCTGGATAGCCTGCATAAGGGTAGGTCATTAAGGAGAGAGTTGCAGAAGTCGAGGCAGGAAATAATCAAGGAGTGAATAAGTGAATAAGTTGCTTTGTGGTGTCATTAGTCAGGAAGGGTCGAATTATGGAGATGTTGCGTAGGTTAAGGCTGCAGGATATAGCCAGTGATTGGATGTGTGGGCTGAAGGAGAGTTCAGAGTCAAGGATTACATCCAGAACCCTGGCATGTGTGGAGGGACCAATGGCTGTGTTGTTGATATTAATGGTAAATAGGGATGAGCTCCACGTTCGATTCGAACGTGTGTTCGACTCAAACATCGTCTGTTCGACCGTTCGTCGAAATTCGAACGTTATGGGCCGGAGCATTGATTTTAATGATGCTAAAATAAAAGAAATAAAAAAAATGAAAAATTCTTTTAAATATTATATCCTGCTGGGTGTCTATAGTTTGCCTGTGAAAACGTCTTTGAGAACCCGGGTCTTGCCCGAGGGAACATGTATCAATGGAAAAAAAGTTTTAAAAACGGTTGTTTTTTCAGGAGTCCTGATCCTAAAAAACGACCGTTTTTTATACTTGTTGCCATTGATACATGTTCCCTCTGGCAAGACCCGGGTTCTCAAAGACATTTTACGACAATTACTTGCATATTAGGCTTTAAAATTAGCACTTTTGAATTCAAGCGTTCGAGTCCCATAGACGTCCATGGGGTTCTAAATGTTCGCGCAAAAGTTCGGTCCGTTCAAAGGTTCTGGTGGGAACCGAACGGGGGGGTGTTCGGCTCATCCCTAATGGTAAAAACATGGAGGAGGAAATATAACAAGCTCAGTTTTAGAAAGATTGAGTTTGAGAAAGTGGTGTAACATCCATACCAATATGTCATTCAGTAATTTTGAGATCTGCGAGGAGATCGAGGGGGTGAGTTAAGGAGTGGAGAGATAGATCAGGGTGTCGTCGGCAAAGAGGTGGTATTGGAAGCCATGGGAGGTTAGCAACTAGCCCAGAGAAGCACTAAAAGTGTGCTGAGATAGGTAAGAGGAGAACCAGGATAAAGCAGAATTACGGATGCCAAGGGAGTGTAGTTTGCTGAGGAGGAGCAGGTTTTCAACTGCGTCGAAGGCAGCAGAGAGGTCTAAGAGTATTAGTATAGAGTAATAGCCATTGGTTTTAGCAGTTAGTAAGTCATTGGTGAGTTTTAGTAGGACAGTTTCAGTGAAAAGTTGTGGGCAAAAGCTGGACTGTACTGGGTCGAGAAGGTTGTCCGTGAGGTAGTGACTCATTCGGTCATGGACAAGGTGTTCGTACTGTTATAGAATAATGTACCTTGCTGACTTTATCTGCCTGAAAATCTTCCAGACAGTCTCTGTCTAATTGAGCAGACTCTCAGTAGTTTTTAATATGGTGAAACACAGTGCTCCTGTAAGTCAGATGCCATGTGTTCTTCTCCCTAAACAAAAACCACATAAGCAAGCTTGGAAAGGTTGTTTTTTGTTTTTTCATAGCAAGAAATAAATTCATTGTCATTTATTCCAGTGGAAAAAACAATGAGCAGTGAGAAAATTCTAAATGAGAGGTTTCTGTAGAATGGAGATTGTGTTAAGTCTAAATATACATTCAGTTTAATATAATAAATACTTATCAATCAGCTCCAATATATGCACTCAAACTCAAAGAATCCTATCTGAAGGAATAAAACAAATTATATTCCATCTGAGGGAAATTTTAGAAGTGGGTGTTTAAGATAAGAAACGTCTGTGATGCATGTTGCTATATTGTCTATGCAAACCATTATTTCACCAATTTGCCAGATGAATGAAAGAACCACTTGAAGTCCAGGGCAATTTTTAAAATGTTCACAGAGATGTTAAAATCTGTATCTGTGAGGGGGAGGAAGATTATCCTGGTACACTGAAATTATTGGAACACCTATTAGAGAAACAAGTCAAAGCTTGGTGTGATGTTTTTACTTTTGAACATTATAATAAGGAATGTTTAATTTTTAGAAGTCTTAGGTGGGAGGTCACCCCACAAGACGGTCTTAATGAGAAAAAATACATGGATGAATGGAAAAACTTTTTTAATAGGGTTGGTTTTGAGTTACAAACTTTGGTTCTCAAAAGAAAACAGATTAAACTCAGTCTTCTGAATGAACAAATTAAAGCCATTCAGATTAAATTGGAACCAATCAATGAGTCAGCTATGATCAAAGAATTCAATACTTCTATGAAGAAGAAATTAGAGAAAGTAGACAGGGATACACAAAAACGTAAGGTCAAGAAGTTTAATAGGGACGCTGAGGATTTTAGGAATAACACCATATATGCCTGGCAGAGTACCACGACAGTGAATGATGGCACTAATCAACTTGACGCCGATCAACCACAAAGTGGTCCTGTCCCCCCAAAGAAAGAATTGGGGAAACAAAATAACAAAAGCACATTAGGTAAAGGCACACGGTTACCTTCCAAACAGAGACGGACCAGTGCCACTGGACCTATTCAGGAACGTCAGTCGATTACATATTATGACCATTCACATCAACAGTCTCCTAGAAATTACCAGACTCAAGAAAGGAATGAATATCATAATCAATACCCACAATATTCTCAGCACAATTCACAACAATGGTACCAGCACCATTACCCCCCTCCTGGGTATTACCCAGGACCTGGTGAGGCCTCCACATCCAATAGATACCAACCACTGGAAGGGAACAGAAATGGAGGACAACAGTACCAACAGCCCCCTTTTTTAGGACAAAGGGGGAAGGGGGGAGGGGAGGCACCCCGAGAAGGGCGCCATACCAAACACCCACCAGGGGGGGAGAGAATTATGCTCCCCTACATCCCCCCAACAGGGAGGGTATGTACAATCAAAGAGAAGAAGGGGCTGTAGGGCCGGAAGACGGAAACAACAATCCCAAGAAAAGGATGAGGAAAGTCTGAACAAAGTCATATACAACCTCAGTAAAGTCACCTTAAGTGTGAAAGAACTGAATATCCTTAATACTGGATTGAAATGTGCACCTAGGAAGAGTATGAACAAATTTGATATATATATTGTTGCTCACAAATTCATTAGGAAATTGAACATGAAAAAGTATTTTTTGAGCCATCCGGTGGAGTCCACCTTAAAAAGTAAAGTGGTTAATGTGAATATTGATAGTGAACTGAAGAATAGATCCTTATTTAATCCACAAAATACCAGCAATCACTTTATAGAGGTCTTCAAACAACTAATACTCAAAGACATAGAGGATCTCCCCCAGAAAAAGAAGATCAACCCAGAATACATAAGGGAAGGTGTGAAATCTTTGGAGAAGAACAAGGAGATCATCATCCGCCCAGCGGATAAGGGGGGGGGGGTGGTTGTTATGGATAGGGAATTCTATCTTGGTCAACTTACTGAATTGCTGGAAGATAGAACCACTTACAAGAGAATGAGCTCAGATCCCACTGAGTCCTATAAGTTTCAGTTGGATGCTTTGGTGGACTGGGGCCTCCGAACCGGGGCTTTAAATATTAAAGAATCAAAATACTTAGCTCCTACCTCTTGTAGAATTCCAGTAATTTATACGTTACCGAAGATCCATAAGGATGTAAACAACCCCCCACCTCGTCCAATAGTCAACGGAATCGGATCAGTAACTGCAAGATTAGGAGAATATCTTGACAAGTTTCTCCAGCCTAGTGTGAGAGCCACTAAAGCTTATTTAAAGGATACCTCCGATCTAATCCAGTCCTTAAATTTGATCACTACCAACCCCACTTCTGAAATTTATTTGATCACCGCGGATGTGGCTTCCCTCTATACTATATTTCAGCATGACGATGCAGCATTAGCACTTAATTGGGCACTGAGTAAGAGGGATGACCTACCTTTTACCCAGAAGAGATTTTTGGGACATGCATTAGAGTTCTGCATGTCCCATAATTACTTCTGGTTTAATGTTTTTTTCTTTTCCCAACAGGTTGGCGTAGCCATGGGAGCCAAATTTGCTCCCAGTCTAGCCAACCTGTTTATGGCAGAATGGGAGGACAGGGTCATTTTTAAAGATAAAAAGCCTCAACTCCTATTTTATCGGAGATTTATCGATGACATTCTGTTAATTTGGGAAGGGACAGAGTTGGAGGCTACCCACTTTTTGAATACTCTGAATAACAATGACAATAATATCAAGCTGGAATATGTCATTAGTAAACATTCCGTTAATTACCTGGATGTCACAATTGAGCGGTGTGAAGGGAGATTGAAAACCAAAGTGTTCTTTAAAACCACAGACCGCAACAGCTATCTAATCATTAATAGTGGGCACCACCCAGCATGGATAAAGAACATCCCAAAGGGACAGTTTTTACGTGTACGCCGTAATTGTACAGATGAAGTAGACTATCTGAAACAAGCTAATACACTGAAAACTAGGTTTATCCAGAAAGGATATGCTGAACCAGAACTCAATGAAATTGTACAACAGATTGCACATGTCCCTAGAGATGAGTGTCTAAAGAAAAAGACTATCTCATCTGAGAGGGATCATCATCAGTGGAGCTTTCTATCAGGGTTCCATGTGCAATATAGGGAAATTGAGGATATAGTCAGAAAACATTGGCACATTCTGAAAAAGGATAGGCATCTGGGGGGTACTATTCCGCAACAACCCAAATTCATTTATCGGAAAGCCCCCAATTTTGGTGATAGGGTAGTTCAAAAGATCTTAGACCCTCCCAATCAACGGTTAAAAATTAATCTAAAAGGTTTCTTCCCCTTTAATAAATGCATCTGTTGCCGTACGGTGAATATCCACAATAAGGGCAAAACGGAAATCAGAGGATCTGATAACAGTACTTTTGAAGTGAAAGAATTCACAACCTGCAATTCATCATATGTGGTATACCTACTATGGTGCCCTTGTGGGCTCCTATATGTTGGAAGAACCAAGAGATTATTAAGAGTCCGTATCTCTGAACATCTGGCCAACATTAGGAAGGGTTACAAGTATCACAGTGTGTCGGTTCACTTTAAAGAAAAACACAATAAAGATTCCTCTTTAGCCCAATTTTGTGGAATTGACTGTGTTTACCCTAATTGGAGGGGGTCAAATAGAGTGAGGGACCTATCACAAAGAGAAACTCAATGGATCTTCCTCCTCAAATCCCTCTCTCCGCGAGGGTTAAACATAGAACTAGACTTGAATTGCTTTATTAATAACTCTTAATCCAGTTCTTCTTGGCCTCACCAATATAGATTAAGCTTGGGAACCATCCAAGCCCGAAGTCTACTGGATACACAGATTTATTTCTTCAATATTTTTTATGATCCTATATACTATATATATTTTTAGATGACCTAGTACACTTTCAGTATATTAGGTTATGATTTTTAACATACATATTGATTTGTACTTTTTGTTGTTTTTTTAGGGTACCATTCATCCAATGTATTTGTTTTATTATTTATAGCTCAATTTAGATGAGCTCAGTACTTGATTTATTATTGCATCCGTCACTCACCAATATAAATATGTGGTTTTGCAGTAATTGTTCACCAACCTTTCATTATTGATTGGATGCAATGAAGCCTGCACTTACTGTTATTGTGTATATATAAGCCTGAATATGATGTACTGTTATTCCATGACATTCATAAGGCTGATTAACACTGGTGACGTTTATGGAAGTAGAATCCATTAATTCTCCACTAATTATTACACTCTACAGTTAAACCGGTTTGAGTTTCCTTTTTTTCCCTTAGTTCTTCAGTCTATTAATTTATGCTGAAGCCGCGAGCAGCGGCACTTCCGCCCTTACTATGCGCGGTACCTCTTGCTTAGACAGCCTATTGGTGTATGCGGCAGGTGACTAGATAGGACTCCTCCCACTAGTAAAACCCTGTGTTAGGATACTTATTGTTAACATCAACTTCCGCCCTCACAGCAGACATAGCTTGACGTCACTTTTGCCCTTACGGAAGCAAGGCGCGATTGGTCTAGGGGGACTATGGTACTTTCATTGGCCAATCTCCCTATGCGCGGCGGTACACGTCCAGTCTGCTTATATGCAGACGTAGCGTGGGTTGTTTTCCGCCCACATAAAGACAAATCGGCTCACATGTATTAGGGCATTATGATTGGGTGATCAACACCAATGGAGACTTCCGCCCTTACATTGTTCAATGTCTGAGGTCACTTCCGCCCTTATGGGAACACGGTGTGATTGGCCTGTTGCGTGAGGGGAAGTATGTTTCCCTATTGGTTGATACACTGCAGTTTTAGTTTTGATTGGTTTGATCACGAACTGCAGGTGATACACAATTAATTGAGTTGTATACCAGGATATATAAGTAGGACATTTACCAACAAGTAGCCAATCCCATGAATAAGTCAAATCTATGACGAAACATGTCGGGGGCGTGGCTACATTAAAGATCTTTTGACCAACGTGGAATTACCTGCATGAGATTCTCTATGCGAGTGACCAGCGTTTGAGGATACTATATACATCTTTTTCCCAATTAAGAGGAGGTGTTCAAGTGAAGGGGAAGCGGTGAGATACACCTGGTTTACTTTTCTGGGTCCGCCGTGACCACAGTTTATCAGCCTGTGAACATCAAGGAAGTTTATTTGGATTTTTACACGGTTGTTTTTGGAGTTTGCTTTTGTGAGTGCAACCTATGTAGGTTCATGTGGTGTGTCAATAAATTGTTTTAGCAATATCACACTATTATACTTTTTTGTCTTTTTTCACTTATGCTGATCTCACTTCTACAATTTTGGATATGAATCCTGAACACGAACTTGAGGATTGTATTACATGCCTTTATGCCAAACACGTGAGTGTAAGGCTACGAGTTCTGGTGAGTGGCCAATCATATTGGTGGAGGAGTGTTCATTACACTGGTGTGGTGGAGGACTACTCGTAGGAGATATTCAGAAGATTTCTTCAGACACTTTATGAACTGTTAACCTTTAGACTAATTTTTTCATTCACGGGTCTTTATATTCATACACTATTTGTGTTATTTATTGTTTATTTACTTAGTTCACTTGTGTGGATCCACTACACATTAGCGCTGTTTGTGCTATCTGTACTTATTTTCACTTTTAAGTTCGCTAGACAAGTTTTTTCACTATTTCCTTTATTTAATACAGCTGCTGCGAACGTCCTTGCTCTTTTACTCCTTGGCGCAGCGGCAGTAACCATTAGGGCGCATTTATTTTTGGTTACTATCCGTTTTTAAAATCTGCATTGTTTGCTCATAAATAAATTAAAATGACCCCAAATAATTATATATTTTCGAAAAGCAGGGTTCCTGTTGAATAAAACAGTGGTAGCTGCAAAAAAATGTGTGTAGCACAATATGTGTGCAACTCTTTATCAAATGCATATTTTCAGGAGCATATATATTTAATGAATTTTAGTTCCAACAAACACAAAATATTACCCATTTTTTGAAAACGCCGGTACACAAAATTGTCCATTGGTAAAGCTTTAAAAAGCTTTACAGGCTATCAACCTAACTGCTTGTGGACCGCCACACGACAATATACGTCGACAGAATGGTGCGGCTGGGCACAAGGGCGTACATGTCCCCTTTAAGAACCCAGCCATGGGTCACGAGCATGCCGACGGCGGCGCGCTCGTGACCCGGTCCGAAGCTGCGTAACTGCGCCCATGGGACCCGTGGACCCGATCACCACCGGTGGCCCGTGATCAGGTCACAGAGCTCAAGAACGGGGAGATGTAAGTGTAAACAAACCTTTCTCCGTTCTTCTCCGTGGCTTGTTCACTGATCGTCTGTTCCCTGTCATAGGGAACAACGATCAGTGACGTCACACGCTGTCACAATCCCTATCGTGCAAAACAGACAGCCAGGCGTGGTCGCGCCTCAGGGTGGAATTGAACCCAGGACCTCTTCATTGCTATCCCAACACCTTGCCTCTGAGCCATCTCTCAGTTTAGATTATGTTGCTATCCATTGAAGCCTGGTGCTGAACTAGGTGCTGATTGCCTGATCTCCCTACTATTTGCACTTCTATCCTGGTCCAGCTGAGGCACGTTGCCTAATTAACTTGGATATAAAGCCCTGCCTCACTATGAGGGAGGTGTCAGTTCATTTTGGTATTGATCTCCCTGTCTGAGCTAAAGCTACCTGCTTATATCTTCAGCTCCTTGACTGATCCCGGCTTTTGACCCTTGGCTTTGTTTTTGGACTGCTGCTTGCCTGAACCCTTGACCCCGGCTTGGACTTTGGATACCCATGTCTTCTCCAGCACCTGACCACGGCTTGTGACCCGGACTTATCTTTGATTCCTGCTTGTAGGACACCTGCAGTCATCTTGATACCTGAAGATCCTTTCTATACACAGATAGCTTGCTCCTGCTTAGGACTTCCAGATATCCCCTACATCATCTGCTACTACTTCACTCTGCAGAACCGCAAGTACCATATACTACCTGCTACCTATAGTCTGTGTTTGTAGATTGTCAGTAATACCTTGTCTGTATCTGAGATACTACCCTGTTTACCCCTCAGTTAGTTGCTTATGAGGGAATAAGCTTCTACAGTCTCTCAGTTGGTTGTCCACTAGAGGTTGTGATGAATTAACCCCAATCTCTCTGTTTACTCTGAGAGAGAACTGGTGGTTGACCTGAGAGACCTCTATAGTATTAAAACCAATTGTTTTACTGTAGTTGCATAGCAGGGATGTTACACACGCCCAGCCACGCCCCCCTACAGTAAGAATCACAAACTAGGACACACTTAACCCTACAGGTTAACCCCTTCACTGCCATTGTCATTTTCACAGTAACCAGTGCATTTTTATAGCACTGATCGCTGTAAAAATGACAATGGTCCCAAAAATGTGTCAAGTGTCCGATGTGTCCGCCATAATGTCGCAGTCACAATAAAAATCGTAGATCGCCGCCATTGGTAGTAAAAAAAAAAAATATTAATAAAAATGCCATAAAACTATCCCCTATTTTGTAGACGCTAGAACTTTTGCACAAACCAATCAATAAACGCTTATATATATTTTTGGGTGATATTTATTATAGCAAAAAGTCAAATATTGAATTTTTTCAAAATTGACGCTCTATTTTGGTTTATAGCGGAAAAAAATTAAAACCGCAGAGGTGATCAAATACCACCAAAAGGAAAAGGGGGAAAAAAAGGTCAATTTTGTTTGGGAGCCACGTCGCACAACCGCGCAATTGTCAGTTAAAGCGACGCAGTGCCGAATCGCAAAATGGGGCCTCGTCCTTTAGCTGCATAATGGTCCGGGGCTTAAGTGGTTATTAAAGAAGTTAATGCAGAACTCTGGCAATTCAGCTACGTACTAAACATTTAAGACATACCATGAGTTAAGTCCAACAAGGTGCCTACCACCTCATGGATTTATCTCCATTATTTACCTCTGAAACCCTGTACACATGGCCGGGAAACTCGTCAGGAAAAAAACGCTGTTTTTCCTGACGAGATTCCTGGCAAGCTTTTCTTGCTCGCCAAGTGTACACACACACACACACCATTTAAAAGAACTGCCGTTCTTTTGAATGGCAAGAATGCAGTGAAGTCATTGACTACGACGAGCATGCGCTCGTCACATTCGATGCCGTTGCCACCATCTTGCTACACCCTACACTATGCCTTGGAAGCTACCGCGCATGCGCCGAAGTCTCATCGAGCATGCGCAGGTTTCCATTGAGACAGGTAAGTATACACACACTCTGGTTTCTCAGCAAAAAAACACCGTAGAGAATCCCGACGAGAAAACAGAGAGCAGGTTCTCTATTTTTCTCGTCTAGATCCCTGGCAGTTTTCTAGACGAGAAACCATACACACACACGGTTTTCTCTGCAAATAGCTCTGCCAGCAGTTTTCTTGCCAAGAAAACCGTGAGTGTGTATGAGGCTTGACGGGTTAATTGTGCTCCAAGAAGATAGCTTCTGGAACTCGGACACAAGACACTTGTCAAGTGTAGAATCAATGCAGCTGCTATTCTTGCCCCTCCTCTTCTTCTCCTCCTAACAAAACAAGGACTTCTCTGAATGGGGAGCAGAGGGGAGGGGAAGGCATAGCTGCTCTGTGTGTTTCTCTTCTCTCACAGCCCCGAATGTATCCGACAGAAGTGCAATAAACCTGTCAGATGTAAATAGTAGAGAAACTGTAAGTCCAGGAGGTGGTATGCACCTCACTGGACTTAACTGATAGCATGCATGTACATAGTAACAAGTGGCTGAATTCCTGGAATTCAGTTTTAACATTGAATGATGGCATTGGAATTATTTCCCTTATTCTGATGTTTATGGCTATAATTCACACAGGCCCTTGCACACTTCTCACAGAAACAGGTGTCCCATTAAAAGATTTCCTCTCAGCTTTTGTTCGGTGCTAAATGTAAAATATTTTATACATTTTTCATCCTGGTGACAATGGCAGGCAGGACAAATAGAGACAGAGGGCCAGATTCTCGTAGATCCGTGCATATTTATGCAGGCGTAGCGCACTACGTCGACGTAACGCGGAGAGGCAAGTACCGTATTCTCGGTGCAAATGCGTTCCAAGATGCGCCGGCGTAACGGAAATTCATTGGCGTAAGCCGGCGTAGTTCCGAAGTAGGAGGGAAGTGGGCGTGATCCATTCAAATGAATCGTGACCACGCAAACGAACGCCGGGACGAACAGAGCATGCGCCGTGACGTGGATGCCCCTCTGCGCATGCGCAAAACCACGCAGGGTGCAACCCCCCTATGATTCATCGGCCCATTGCATAAATAAAAGCGCCCACACGTGCGCCAGTCCAGCGCAAAAGTCTCCCATTTTTTGTTTGGCCTGGGAATACTTTTGCAGGACCATGTCTGCTACAGGGAAGGAGAGGAGGAAGAAAAATTTCTCCCCAGAGGAGAGGGCTATAGTGATTGCTGCCATGGAGAAGTATGATTTGCGGCTCCATGGTGCAGAGAGTGCCAAAACCAGCAAGTCGCGGAGGGATGAGATCCTTTGAAGATAGCTTCCCAAGTGAATGCCCTTTCACATGAGGTCCAGACACCCCAGGACATCATGAAAAAAATGAACGACCTGCGGCGTCTAGTGAAGGGCAAGCTGGCTGCAATGAGTCGGCATGCCAGGGGCACTGGAGGGGGCCCACCCTGTACCATCCGCCTTACTGAGGAGGAGAAGTTGGTCACCCGCTGCCTTCAGAGGGAGCAGGTGGAGGGAGTCGGGGGCTACGACTCTGTTGAGCCAGCCATGAGGACAGGTAAGTGTGTTTTATATACTATCTGTTGTGTAGCATGTGAGGGGGTGGAAAGGAACATGTGCCAAGTGTGTGGGTCCACCAACATGTGCATCTTTTGTGTCATCCACAGATGTGCAGGAGGGAGCAGGGCCATCCGTTGCTGCCAGGGGCCATCCCGTAACATCCCCTGAGCATCCAGTCCCTCTGGCTGCCCCCCTGGAAAGACAAGTGGCCTTGTTGGAGGGAAGTGGGCACACCTCAACGGAAGAGGTGGTTGAGGAGGAGGTTGTTGAGCATGACCAGGAGGTGTACCTCATTTTGGAGGAGGCGCATGGGTTGGCCGGACCATCCCAAGCAACCACCCCATTCATCTCCAGCCCCTCAGTGTCAGCAGGCCTTGGAGGGCATGCAGGCAGCCAGGGAGGGACGTGGGGATGCTACTCCTCCACCTGATACCCCACCTCCAACCCCACTAGACCCCAAGTCCTCTCTAAAGCCTGCAGTGAAGATGTAGAAATAGGTGTGTCACAAGCTAGTAGTAGCGGGCAATCTACTGATAGTACCAGGCAAATTTCCCTGCCCCAGCTGCTGCAGCACCAAAAGAAGTACAATCCCAGCCATCCACATGCCCAGCAGTTGAATGCTAGCTTAGTGAAATTGCTAGCACTTCATCTGCTACCTTTTCAGTTGGTAGATTCTGTTCCCTTCCGTGAGTTTGTGCAATGTGCAGTACCTCAGTGGCAAGTACCAAAACACCACTTTTTCTCACGGAAGGCGATTCCGGCTCTCTACCGGCATGTGGAAGGCAATGTCCATGCCTCGCTGGACAGGGCGGTCAGTGGTAAGGTGCATCTTACCGCTGAATCATGGTCCAGCAGGCATGGACAGTTACGTTACCTGTCTTTTACGGCACATTGGGTGACTCTGCTGGCAGCTGGGAAGGACGCAGGACAAGGTTCAGTAGTTTTGGAGGTTGTTCCGCCACCACGCCTCCAAAACACTACTAGTGTTTGTGACACACCTCTCTCCTCCACCCCCTCCTCTTCTTCTTCCTCTGTGGCCTCTTCCTGTGGTGATGTTTTCTCAAACCAGCCGTGCTTCGTAGGCGCACGAGGGGCTACGCAGGAATGCAGATGCCATGCGGTGCTAGAGCTGGTGTGCTTGGAAGACAGGAGCCACACTGGGGAAGAGGTTCTGTCAGCTCTGCAGGGTCAGGCTCAGAGGTGGTTGACGCCACGCCAGCTGAAGCCTGGAATGGTGGTCAGCAATAATGGCACCAACCTCCTCTCTGCCCTGCGACAGGTAAAACTCGCCCACGTGCCCTGTTTTGCGCATGTCCTGAATTTGGTGGTGCAGCGGTTCTTGGGCAGGTACCCGGCTTACAGGATGTCCTGAAGCAGGCCAGGAAAGTCTGTGCATTTCCGGAGGTCATATAATGCCACTGCTCGGCTGACTGACCTCCAAAGGGAATACAACCTGCCCAAGAACCGCCTAATTTGTGACATGCCCACCAGATGAAACTCTATGTTGGCCATGCTGCAGCGGCTGCACACACAGCAGCGGGCCATCAATGAGTTCCTGTGCCAATATGGCAGCAGAACTGGATCAGGGGAGCTAGTTTTTTTTTTCCCCATGCCAGTGGGCCTTGATCAGGGATGCATGCACTGTCCTGTCACCATTTGAGGAGGCCACGAGGATGGTGAGCAGTGACAATGCATGCATCAGTGAGACTGTCCCTCTTATTCACATGTTGGAGCACACACTACGTGGAATAATGGACAGGGCCCTTGAGGCAGAACAGAGGGAGGAAGAGGAGGACTTCCTTACCTCTCAAGGCCCCCTTTACCCAGACAGTGGGCCTGCTTGCCCACCTAGCACACAGGAAGAGGAGGAGGAGGAGGAGCAGGAGGAGGATGATTGTATCAGCAGCATGGAGGTGGAGCCTAGCACTCAGCATCAGCAGCAGCAGTCTTCAAGGGATCATTTACAGTCCCAAGGAACACGTGGACTTTTACGTGGCTGGGATGAGGTGCCTGTGGATCCTGTCATCCTCAGTGACCCAGAGGACTGTGCCCTGAATGCCTCTGCAAACCTACGCTGCATGGCCTCCCTGATCCTGCGAAGCCTGCGTAAGGATCCTCGTGTACTTGCTATCAAGGAGAGGGATCATTATTGGCTGGCGACTCTCCTTGATCCACATTACAAGAGTAAGGTTGCGGACCTAATGTTGCCATCGCAGAGGGAGCAGAAGATGAAATTTCTGCGGGAGGCCTTGCAGAAGGGTCTCTGCAATGCGTTCCCAGAACCGGGGGGATTACAAAAACCTGGCTCTGGACAACGTCTTGCTGAGGCTTCGGTGAGTCACAGAAGGAGCGGTGGAGAAGGTGGCCGTCCGATGCCTTCAGACAGTTTATTAGTCCGCAGCCCCAAGGTCTGACCGGTTCCAGAAACCATCGCCAGCGTCTGGTTTACATATACCGGGAATACCTAGGGGCAAGATCCGACTTGGACACCTTCCCCACCGAAAATCCTCTGGCTTACTGGGTCTTGAGGATGGATCACTGGCCAGAGCTTGCACAGTACGCAATTGGGCTACTGACTTGCCCTGCATCCAGTGTTCTTTCAGAAAGCACATTCAGTGCTGCTGGAGGCTTTTGTTACAGATCACAGTGCCTCTCCACCGACTCTGTTGATCGACTGACTTTCATCAAAATGAATCAGGCTTGGATCAACACCAGCTACCAAGCACCTGATGCTGATGTTACTGAATAATATTTTTTTGTTGAAATGTCGGATCCCTTTCAGACTGCATATGCTGATGCTGAGTGACTGCCCTCTTATGCTGCTGATGGAATATCCTTCTCCTCCTCACTTTTCTTGCTGATAGCTAGTAAGAAATGTTAAGTTTCTGGGCTCCGCCACCAGTGCCTAAGGCACAATTTTTCTGCCCATGTTTAACAGGGGCACCTAATAACAATTTTTGATGCAATACTTTGCACGTGGCTCCTTGTTGCACTCCAATTGGAGTTAATGGGAGGGGCTGCAGTGTTGTGCCCAAAGCACAATTTTTCTGCCCCTGTTTAACAGGGGCGCCTAATAACAATATTATTTGTTGTTCGACTCGAACATTGTCTGTTCTTACGTTCAAGCCAGGGTGGCTTTGACCAATTATGGCTCAGGGCTTTAGCACACGCCCACACTATATAAGGCCGCCTGCTGGGCGGCCTCGTGTAGTGTGTTCCAGCGCTGAACAGAGATCAGTCAGAGAGTCAGAGATTGTCTTTTTATATAGCTAGATAGAGCAGGCAGGCTAGTCAGTTTAGCTTAATTTACAGTGTGTAGAGGATATATATACATCCCTAGGAGTTGTACATATATTTATACACTGTAAAGCTTAGCTAGATCAGCTATTCCTATTTGTCAGGCAGTAGATTGTGCTAGCTGCAGTGTTCTAACGTGTTGTATTGCCTGTGTGCTGTGTAGTAGCACCTAAACCTACTCGGTGTTACTGTACTTGTCCAGTTTAATAGCACTTAAACCTAGTTGCTGTTACCGCACTTGTGCTGTGTAATAGCACCTAAACCTACTCAGTGTTACTGTACTTGTCCAGTTTAATAGCACCTAAACCTAGTTGGTGTTATCGCACTTGTGCTGTGTAGTAGCACCTAAACCTACTGCACTTGTCCAGTTTAATAGCACTTAAACCTAGTTGCTGTTACCGCACTTGTGCTGTGTAGTAGCACCTAAACCTACTTGGTGTTACTGTACTTGTCCAGTTTAATAGCACCTAAATCTAGTTTCTGTTATCGCATTTGTGCTGTGTAGTAGCACCTAAACCTGGCATGGGAGGAGAGGCAAGAAGTCAGCACCGCTTGGTTCTCAATTTAATGTAAGGTGTCATTTTTGACAGCAGAACACCCCCTCCCCCCGCCTCTCAACTTTCTTTAATGTGACATGTCACTGTCGTCAGCGCCCCCCGCTTCTCATTTTTAATGTGCCATGTCATTTTGCTTAGGGCCCCAGGGAGGTCAGGATCAGGACTGGGTCTTGTAAGCACCTGGGGGGAGTGGTGGCGGGGAAACCCATGCTATTTTTTTTCAATGATTTTTATCCATATTGCAGGGACCAAACATTACATTAAAGCCGCAAGCAGTATTAAATTATTTTTTTCTAAAAGTAATCTCATTTTGTGCAGGGACAGTTCTAAACACATGCCACTACTATAGACACCCAGCAGGTATGATATTTAAAGGAATTTTTCAATTTTTTTTTCACTTTAAGCATCATTAAAATCGCTGCTCCAGAAAAAACTACAGTTTTAAAAAAAATAAAAAATTCCATTGATACATGTTCCCTGGGGCAAGACCCGGGTTCTCAAAGACGTTTTCCAACAATAACTTGAATATTGGGCTTTAAAATGAGCACTTTTGAATTAGAACGTTCGAGTCCCATAGACTTCAATGGGGTTCTAAATGTTCGCGCGAACAGTCGCTCTGTTCGAACGTTCTGGTGGGAACCGAACACAGGGGTGTTCGGCTCATCCCTACTCATGACCCCAACAAGGACACGCCTTCATCAGATGAAATAAACATATTCCATTACCTCCGTGCCTTATGCCATGTACACACAAACTGGTTCATCCGATAAACGGTCCATCGGACCGTTTTCATCAGACGAACCGATCGTGTATACAGGGCATTAAAGTGTTTCTCTTGTTTATTCTGCGCTGTAAGCACTAAATCTTCCAATTTCTTTGATTTCCTCCACCAACAGATGCAGCACCATCGATTTTTGGCAGCTTTTTGCCAGGAAAAGGAAAGCTGGATCGTTGGGGATTGTGTATGTTGTATCTGCACCATTGTCCAAAAATGCCGCAACTTGGGGCATGACCAGAGGATGTGGAGGAGTGTTCCCCTGTCCATCTGACATCTCCAGCATCTATCGTTGGTGGTCGGGAAATATTTGTGTAGTACCATCTAGTCAAAATCTTATAGTTCAGACTCTTGGATTTTCATGCAGATAGACGTTTTTAAGGCGCACCTGATAGTTTGTTTCTGGACATCCGTGAATGAGCATTGTGAGTCAAGTTCCCATTTTTGTAAGAAAGACAAGTCAGGTTGTTCTGTTGGGGAATTCAGTAGGGAATAGGTTCTTGAGTCCTCTCGTCCCTACAGTAGTCCTCAATGGTCGTCAGTGCCCCGTTGAATCGTTCTGGATGATCAAATCATTTTTGAGCCTGCACAGCAGCTCCGCAGAGGAGAGAAGGCTAGTCCCGAGTGAGCGAAAAGGCGCCACTCCCTCTCCTTAAGTAACCTCCCCCACCAGTCTGTCTGGAGGCGTCACATCATCCAACAGGGCAAGGCATTGCGGGAAATGTAGTCCGTTTCTCCTAAGAGTCAATGGAGTCCATATCTCCTGCTACTTGTAGTCCCGCAATGCATAACTTCACAATAATGTCTAACATATTTACAAGCGTGTATAAAGTCCTAGCGGGGTGACCTGTCATTAGACTCAGACAGGGGGACCCGCTACATCTACATGCTATGGCTCAGATTGGGAGGAACTCCCTTTGGCCGCGTACACACGGAGGGACATGTCGCTGAAACAGTCCGACGGACCATTTCCATCAGACATGTCTCCTCTGGATTTTGGTCCGATGGCGTGTACACACCATCGGATCAAAATCCCCGCCAGCAGACAGCGCAGTGACGTGGCGGTGTCCTTTGACGCCGCCACGTCACCGCACCGGAAGTAAAAAACTTCCACGCATGTATCGCATCCTTCCAACACTTGTGCGGGCAGATATGTCCGCTGGTTAGTGTACTAACCAGCGGACATATCCGATGGACATGTCTCCAGCGGACAAATTTTAAAGCATGTTTTAAAATTTGTCCACCGGTCAGACATGTCCGCTAGTCCATACACACGATCGGATTTGTCTGCTGAACTGGTCCGTCGGCCTTTCTGGCAGAGGAGCCTTAATCTGGATTGACATGTTTATGTTTCACCTGTGGTGCTTGTATTGGTCTAGCAGCGCACCAGCACCATTGCAGCCATTGTGCTACATGCTGGGTGATTGGTGTGCTCCTGCACCTTTAAGGGGGGGTGGCTCCCCTTCAGTCCACCTGCCCTCATCTATCCATTAGAATTAATGTGCCTCCATTGTGGTGACACTCATAGATTAGTGTTAGGGCCACAGATTACAGGGTGCCTTGGCGCGGCTCTGTGGCTCACGCATGCATTTGCAAATGTGTGCGGACAAAACCCCTGTTTTTAACGCATACTGTTAGACAGGTTAATTGGCTGTTCTGCAAGCTGGTTGGTAAGTAGGCTTGGTTTTTCCCTGGGCATTCCCCAGGTTTTGTTGTTGTGGGCTTGACCTCCTGTCAGAGATTCTAGATGGACCAGGACTGTGTGCCTACACCGAGGAGACCAACACTGTATATAGTGGAAAAAGGTGTTTATTTACAAAGGTGAGCAAATAAGTGCACGAATAACACAAAGGCTATATACAAGTTCAGGGAGAATGCAATACTCATAAGCCAAAGCCAAGCCGGGGTCAAATACCAGGAGATCATCCAAAGAGGCTGCAGACAGGGAAGGGGCAGGAAGGAAATGTCCAGGAGAGGGATTGGGATCAGGTCAGGACAGATCAGATCAGGTCAGAGGTCCAGAGCAGGTTCAGGGTCCGGTTAGTAAACAGATACCAGGGCGAGTTCTGTTTGAACTCGCCGGGTATATATAGTGGGTGTACTGATTGGGTTCAGGTCACACCTGAACGCAGCAAAGGCCAGGTGTTCCACACTGCCAGGGTCCATCCGCTGGTGGAGGTCAGTACTGCATCCCAAAGGTGATATACCAGCAGGGGGAAGTTCCCTTGACAGCTCCGAACTGCCAGGAGACCCCTGCTGGTGGGACGCAGCACTGCAAGACAGAATATCAATAGCACCAGCGGATGGACCTTTTCCTGACAGTACCCCCCTCAAAGGAGCGGCCTCTGGACGCTCCAACTATCCGTTGCCGGGGAAAGTCTGGGCAATGGGAGGCTTGAGCCGAGAGGTGGGTACATCCGGGTCGTCGAGCTGGGGAGCAGGCACCGGGTCAGCGAACTGGGCAGCAGGCACCGGGTCAGCGAACTGGGCAGCAGGCACCGGGTCAGCGAACTGGGCAGCAGGCTCCGGGTCATCGACCTGGGCAGCACACTGGAAGTCATCAACCTGGGCAGCACACTGGAAGTCATCAACCTGGGCAGCACACTGGAAGTCATCAACCTTGGCAGCACACTGGAAGTCATCAACCTGGGCAGCACACTGGAAGTCATCAACCTGGGCAGCAGACTGGAAGTCATCAACCGGGGCAGCAGACTGGAAGTCATCAACCGGGGCAGCAGACTGGAAGTCATCAACCGGGGCAGCAGACTGGAAGTCATCAACCGGGGCAGCAGACTGGAAGTCATCAACCGGGGCAGCGGACTGGAAGTCATCAAGCTGGGCAGCGGACTGGAAGTCATCAAGCTGGGCAGCGGACTGGAAGTCATCAAGCTGGGCAGCGGACTGGAGGTCATCAAGCAGGGCAGCGGACTGGAGGTCATCAAGCAGGGCAGCGGACTGGAAGTCATCAAGCTGGGCAGCGGACTGGAAGTCATCAAGCTGGGCAGCGGACTGGAAGTCATCAAGCTGGGCAGCGGACTGGAAGTCATCAAGCTGGGCAGCGGACTGGAAGTCATCAAGCTGGGCAGCGGACTGGAAGTCATCAAGCTGGGCAGCGGACTGGAAGTCATCAAGCTGGGCAGCGGACTGGAAGTCATCAAGCTGGGCAGCGGACTGGAAGTCATCAAGCTGGGCAGCGGACTGGAAGTCATCAAGCTGGGCAGCGGACTGGAAGTCATCAAGCTAGGCAGCGGACTGGAAGTCATCAAGCTGGGCAGCGGACTGGAAGTCATCAAGCTGGGCAGCGGACTGGAAGTCATCAAGCTGGGCAGCGGACTGGAAGTCATCAAGCTGGGCAGCAGACTGGAAGTCATCAAGCTGGGCAGCAGACTGGAAGTCATCAAGCTGGGCAGCTGGCACTGGAACTGGTAGAGCAGCTGGCACAGGGACAGATGGCACCGGGACAGGTTGAACAGAGGGCACTGGGACAGGCTGGGTAACTGGCACGATGGTATGAGTTGGGAAATACTTCCGTTTCTTTTTGGACTTAGTCACTACAGGTTTGTTAACAGAAGTGATGTATGAAGAGGATGGAGATAAGTAGGAGGAAGGATTGGAGTATGGCAGAGACAAAGGGATGGTGACTGGAGGAGGTTTTTTTGGAGTAGTTACAGGTGGATTAAAGGCAGGGTAGGTACAATTAGTAGAAACTGGGTAGTAATATTTGGTGGGATGTGGAATTATCTGGGCTGCAGTTGCCATTGGTGATGGACAGATGGATCCTTGGGAAGGCAGGTGGTTAATAGTAGGACTGGAACGGACAGGTGGATTAAAGGCAGGGTAGGTACAATTAGTAGAGATTGGGTAGTAATACTTGGTGGGAAGCGGAATTAACTGGGCTATAGCTGAGGTTGTCATTGGCAATGGACGGCTAGAACCTTGGGAAGGTAAGTGGTTAATGGTAGGGCTGGAATGCAGTGGCTTGGCTGGAAGCAGGAGATCTGACCATGCCTGCAGCACAGGTTGAACAAAGGCTGGTTCACACACACCTTGTTTAATCAGAGCCTGCACAGAATCAATACACTCAGATAACTTTTGCTGGGGACAGGAGGAATAATGCTCATCAAAATAAGCCGGATCATCCTCCATCAACCATACCAGGGATTCAACTTGGTCAGGACTGAAGGGGGGAGAGAAGTCATCACCACCAGCTGGAATAACTGACAGGGCTGGTTTAACACATAACTTGATTAATGGCCGAACATCATTATAAGACATATAACCCAGATCCACCATGGAATGGGCCGATCGGATGGCTTCCATCAGCTGATCCCTTGTCCATCCCTCCAACACCTGATGACAATACTCCTCATCCTCCTCTGCTAGCAGAGAAAAGTAAGTCATTTCATTGAAATCCATGTTTCAACAAAAACGCACTACAACAGGATGGTTCCCTATGCAGGCACGTCTGGTCAAATGGCCCTGGTATACTGTCAGAGATTGTAGATGGACCAGGACTGTGTGCCTACACTGAGGAGACCAACACTGTATATAGTGGAAAAAGGTGTTTATTTACAAAGGTGAGCAAATAAGTGCACGAATAACACAAAGGCTATATACAAGTTCAGGGAGAATGCAATACTCATAAGCCAAAGCCAAGCCGGGGTCAAATACCAGGAGATCATCCAAAGAGGCTGCAGACAGGGAAGGGGCAGGAAGGAAATGTCCAGGAGAGAGATCGGGATCAGGTCAGGACAGATCAGATCGGATCAGGTCAGAGGTCCAGAGCAGGTTCAGGGTCCGGTTAGTAAACAGATACCAGGGCGAGTTCTGTTTGAACTCGCCGGGTATATATAGTGGGTGTACTGATTGGGTTCAGGTCACACCTGAACGCAGCAAAGGCCAGGTGTTCCACACTGCCAGGGTCCATCCGCTGGTGGAGGTCAGTACTGCATCCCAAAGGTGATATACCAGCAGGGGGAAGTTCCCTTGACAGCTCCGAACTGCCAGGAGACCCCTGCTGGTGGGACGCAGCACTGCAAGACAGAATATCAATAGCACCAGCGGATGGACCTTTTCCTGACAGTACCCCCCCTCAAAGGAGCGGCCTCTGGACGCTCCAACTATCCGTTGCCGGGGAAAGTCTGGGCAATGGGAGGCTTGAGCCGAGAGGTGGGTACATCCGGGTCGTCGAGCTGGGGAGCAGGCACCGGGTCAGCGAACTGGGCAGCAGGCACCGGGTCAGCGAACTGGGCAGCAGGCACCGGGTCAGCGAACTGGGCAGCAGGCTCCGGGTCATCGACCTGGGCAGCACACTGGAAGTCATCAACCTGGGCAGCACACTGGAAGTCATCAACCTGGGCAGCACACTGGAAGTCATCAACCTTGGCAGCACACTGGAAGTCATCAACCTGGGCAGCACACTGGAAGTCATCAACCTGGGCAGCAGACTGGAAGTCATCAACCGGGGCAGCAGACTGGAAGTCATCAACCGGGGCAGCAGACTGGAAGTCATCAACCGGGGCAGCAGACTGGAAGTCATCAACCGGGGCAGCAGACTGGAAGTCATCAACCGGGGCAGCGGACTGGAAGTCATCAAGCTGGGCAGCGGACTGGAAGTCATCAAGCTGGGCAGCGGACTGGAAGTCATCAAGCTGGGCAGCGGACTGGAAGTCATCAAGCAGGGCAGCGGACTGGAGGTCATCAAGCAGGGCAGCGGACTGGAAGTCATCAAGCTGGGCAGCGGACTGGAAGTCATCAAGCTGGGCAGCGGACTGGAAGTCATCAAGCTGGGCAGCGGACTGGAAGTCATCAAGCTGGGCAGCGGACTGGAAGTCATCAAGCTGGGCAGCGGACTGGAAGTCATCAAGCTGGGCAGCGGACTGGAAGTCATCAAGCTGGGCAGCGGACTGGAAGTCATCAAGCTGGGCAGCGGACTGGAAGTCATCAAGCTGGGCAGCGGACTGGAAGTCATCAAGCTGGGCAGCGGACTGGAAGTCATCAAGCTGGGCAGCGGACTGGAAGTCATCAAGCTGGGCAGCGGACTGGAAGTCATCAAGCTGGGCAGCTGGCACTGGAACTGGTAGAGCAGCTGGCACAGGGACAGATGGCACCGGGACAGGTTGAACAGAGGGCACTGGGACAGGCTGGGTAACTGGCACGATGGTATGAGTTGGGAAATACTTCCGTTTCTTTTTGGACTTAGTCACTACAGGTTTGTTAACAGAAGTGATGTATGAAGAGGATGGAGATAAGTAGGAGGAAGGATTGGAGTATGGCAGAGACAAAGGGATGGTGACTGGAGGAGGTTTTTTTGGAGTAGTTACAGGTGGATTAAAGGCAGGGTAGGTACAATTAGTAGAAACTGGGTAGTAATATTTGGTGGGATGTGGAATTATCTGGGCTGCAGTTGCCATTGGTGATGGACAGATGGATCCTTGGGAAGGCAGGTGGTTAATAGTAGGACTGGAACGGACAGGTGGATTAAAGGCAGGGTAGGTACAATTAGTAGAGATTGGGTAGTAATACTTGGTGGGAAGCGGAATTAACTGGGCTATAGCTGAGGTTGTCATTGGCAATGGACGGCTAGAACCTTGGGAAGGTAAGTGGTTAATGGTAGGGCTGGAATGCAGTGGCTTGGCTGGAAGCAGGAGATCTGACCATGCCTGCAGCACAGGTTGAACAAAGGCTGGTTCACACACACCTTGTTTAATCAGAGCCTGCACAGAATCAATACACTCAGATAACTTTTGCTGGGGACAGGAGGAATAATGCTCATCAAAATAAGCCGGATCATCCTCCATCAACCATACCAGGGATTCAACTTGGTCAGGACTGAAGGGGGGAGAGAAGTCATCACCACCAGCTGGAATAACTGACAGGGCTGGTTTAACACATAACTTGATTAATGGCTGAACATCATTATAAGACATATAACCCAGATCCACCATGGAATGGGCCGATCGGATGGCTTCCATCAGCTGATCCCTTGTCCATCCCTCCAACACCTGATGACAATACTCCTCATCCTCCTCTGCTAGCAGAGAAAAGTAAGTCATTTCATTGAAATCCATGTTTCAACAAAAACGCACTACAACAGGATGGTTCCCTATGCAGGCACGTCTGGTCAAATGGCCCTGGTATACTGTCAGAGATTGTAGATGGACCAGGACTGTGTGCCTACACTGAGGAGACCAACACTGTATATAGTGGAAAAAGGTGTTTATTTACAAAGGTGAGCAAATAAGTGCACGAATAACACAAAGGCTATATACAAGTTCAGGGAGAATGCAATACTCATAAGCCAAAGCCAAGCCGGGGTCAAATACCAGGAGATCATCCAAAGAGGCTGCAGACAGGGAAGGGGCAGGAAGGAAATGTCCAGGAGAGAGATCGGGATCAGGTCAGGACAGATCAGATCGGATCAGGTCAGAGGTCCAGAGCAGGTTCAGGGTCCGGTTAGTAAACAGATACCAGGGCGAGTTCTGTTTGAACTCGCCGGGTATATATAGTGGGTGTACTGATTGGGTTCAGGTCACACCTGAACGCAGCAAAGGCCAGGTGTTCCACACTGCCAGGGTCCATCCGCTGGTGGAGGTCAGTACTGCATCCCAAAGGTGATATACCAGCAGGGGGAAGTTCCCTTGACAGCTCCGAACTGCCAGGAGACCCCTGCTGGTGGGACGCAGCACTGCAAGACAGAATATCAATAGCACCAGCGGATGGACCTTTTCCTGACAGTACCCCCCCTCAAAGGAGCGGCCTTTGGACGCTCCAACTATCCGTTGCCGGGGAAAGTCTGGGCAATGGGAGGCTTGAGCCGAGAGGTGGGTACATCCGGGTCGTCGAGCTGGGCAGCAGGCACCGGGTCAGCGAACTGGGCAGCAGGCACCGGGTCAGCGAACTGGGCAGCAGGCACCGGGTCAGCGAACTGGGCAGCAGGCTCCGGGTCATCGACCTGGGCAGCACACTGGAAGTCATCAACCTGGGCAGCACACTGGAAGTCATCAACCTGGGCAGCACACTGGAAGTCATCAACCTGGGCAGCACACTGGAAGTCATCAACCTGGGCAGCGGACTGGAAGTCATCAACCGGGGCAGCAGACTGGAAGTCATCAACCGGGGCAGCAGACTGGAAGTCATCAACCGGGGCAGCGGACTGGAAGTCATCAAGCTGGGCAGCGGACTGAAAGTCATCAAGCTGGGCAGCGGACTGGAAGTCATCAAGCTGGGCAGCGGACTGGAAGTCATCAAGCAGGGCAGCGGACTGGAGGTCATCAAGCAGGGCAGCGGACTGGAAGTCATCAAGCTGGGCAGCGGACTGGAAGTCATCAAGCTGGGCAGCGGACTGGAAGTCATCAAGCTGGGCAGCGGACTGGAAGTCATCAAGCTGGGCAGCGGACTGGAAGTCATCAAGCTGGGCAGCGGACTGGAGGTCATCAAGCAGGGCAGCGGACTGGAAGTCATCAAGCTGGGCAGCTGGCACTGGAACTGGTAGAGCAGCTGGCACAGGGACAGATGGCACCGGGACAGGTTGAACAGAGGGCACTGGGACAGGCTGGGTAACTGGCACGATGGTATGAGTTGGGAAATACTTTGTTTCTTTTTGGACTTAGTCACTACAGGTTTGTTAACAGAAGTGATGTATGAAGAGGATGGAGATAAGTAGGAGGAAGGATTGGAGTATGGCAGAGACAAAGGGATGGTGACTGGAGGAGGTTTTTTTGGAGTAGTTACAGGTGGATTAAAGGCAGGGTAGGTACAATTAGTAGAAACTGGGTAGTAATATTTGGTGGGATGTGGAATTATCTGGGCTGCAGTTGCCATTGGTGATGGACAGATGGATCCTTGGGAAGGCAGGTGGTTAATAGTAGGACTGGAACGGACAGGTGGATTAAAGGCAGGGTAGGTACAATTAGTAGAGATTGGGTAGTAATACTTGGTGGGAAGCGGAATTCCACACTGCCAGGGTCCATCCGCTGGTGGAGGTCAGTACTGCATCCCAAAGGTGATATACCAGCAGGGGGAAGTTCCCCTGACAGCTCCAAACTGCCAGGAGACCCCTGCTGGTGGGACGCAGCACTGCAAGACAGAATATCAATAGCACCAGCGGATGGACCTTTTCCTGACACCTCCATCCTAAATCAAAATTCCATAAAAACATGGAGGAGCAGTAGGGGTCCCCCCTCACCAGAGGGGTTCAGTGCCCACTGGCTAGGTAAGTATACTCCCTGCATAGTCAGTTTATATTTGTGCCGGCAGTTCAGCGGGTCCCAAGCAGACAATAAAGTTCCACCTATGAGCCTAGAAGCGACTCCCAAATCATCGGACATACATAGTTCAAGGAAAACAGCGGGCCCAAGTGAGGACTGTGGGACAATGTCAGACGGGCACATAAAGGAGACGCCGTCCACCCCAGGCTCACCCCTATTAGACATGAGCACATTGAAATATTTAGTTTCATAATTTTGTTTTCCCGAAATTCGTTTTTATTTATTTTGTTTTTCGTTAAATAAATGCATTCGTCCGAAAATCCAAATTAAGGTCAAATCTGTCATCTCATGGTGTCTGTCGAATGTTCTAAGAAAAAAAAAAGATTTGACAGAATCTTTAAAAAAAAATTGACTCTTCACGTCTCTCTATGTCGAATCTTTTCTCTCTATGTAGAATAATATTGGACTAATAGAGTTAAGGTTAGGCACATTCGACCGCAACGAAAACTAAAACTAAAATAAAGCATTTGTTTATGTCGGATCTTCTGTGCTTTCGTTATCGTTTGTTATAACGAAAATACCTGAAATTTAGATGAAAATGCATTTGGACGAAAACGGATGCACATGTCTAATCCCTATCCATCGTCCATGGCATATCCTGGTGTCCGGATAGAAGAGTGGACGTGCAAGGTACAATGCGGGGGAATGGGGGTACAGAAGAAGGGGTTAGTAGAACCGTGGCGTAATTAAATGTATGAGTGGCAGCTTACTGTTCTGTTGGAGGTTAAAATTCCTGTGCCTCCTCCGGTGAGGCGATGCAAGATCTGCGCCGGCTCCTCTGCGGTCTGGGTGAACGGCCCCTCCTCGCTCTCGGTACGTTGACACAGAGGATTCACCAGTGTTCATCCGATCCGACAGCAGCTTCACTTCCAAGCGAACCTCCGTTATTTATTTGCGATGAGATGCCTCAAGTCTGTTGACTAGGGCCTCGATGTCTGATCTTGTGGGCAAGGCCTGAAGCAGTCATCGAAGTTCGGCGTCTGCCTGCAGTGTGAGTGGTGGGAGCTGTGAGACTAGGTTTTACAGCGTAACACCGACAGGGTGTCAAAGCCTGTCTCCGAGGCCAGCGAGGTGGTAGGAGAGGCAGAGGGATCTTGGAATAGTTGAATGAATGAATGAATGAATGAAAACTTATATAGCGCGGCACATGCGAACTGAATCGCCTCTGGGCGCTTGTTGTTCCTGTCTCCTTTGATATCAAAAGAGAAAAGTCTTGACCTTTTTCCTAAATGCTAGGTGGTTCTCCTCCAACCGAATGCTGGTTGGTAAAGCGTTCCATAGTCTGGGACCCTGGATCGCAAATCTTCTCTCTCCTTTGGACTTGAAGTTGGCTTTCGGAACCTGGAGCAGGTTCTGATTCGTGGATCGCAAAACGCGATTTGGATTATGCGCTTTTATTAATTCGCATAAGTAAAGGGGGGCACTCTCATGGACACATCTATGCGTAAGACAGAGAGCTTTAAAAGCAATTCTGTCTTTGACTGGCAGCCAATGAAGGGATCTCAGTGAAGGTGAGATGGATTCCCAGGGCTTTTTCCCAGTCACAAGTCTGACGGCCGTATTCTGAACGACTTGCAGACGAGCGATTTGGTACTTGGGGAGGCCGAGGTAAAGGGCATTTGCATAATCCAGCCTGGAGTTTACAATAGCTCCCACCACGACCGCTAGGTCTTCTTTAGGGATGAACGGAGTGAGTCTGCGTAGTAGGCGCAGTAGATGGTGAGATCCGCTGACCACTGACCCTATTTGTGCGTCCATTGTCATAAAGGAGTCAAAAATGACCCCTAGACTTTTGACTTTGGCGCTAGGGGTGATGAGTTTGCCCAAAATAGGCGGGGGGGTCCACGCTGTTGAAAGTTGATTCCTACGTTTGGCGTGAAACAGAAGAAGTTCTGTTTTCGCTCCATTGAGTTTAAGATAACTCTTTGTCATCCAATCCTCTATCAAAGAGAGACATGTCTCTAGATTGAGGTGGTGATCCTGTCTGTTGCAGATGCGGAAATACAGTTGCGTGTCGTCTGCATAAGAGTGATAAAGCAGTTTTTGGCTGCTAATAATCTCAAAAAGAGGACGAAGGTAGATGTTGAATAGCACTGGCGACAGAGGCGATCCTTGAGGGACTCCGCATGTTACTGTGCGTTTTTCAGACGTAAACGGTCCTAGCTTCACTGTTTGCGATCGGTTTTCCAAAAAAGAGGAGAACCAAGATAAATCGCCTTCTGCGACCCTGGCTACTTCAGTAAGCCGAGTCAGTAACAGATTGTGGTCTACAGTGTCAAAAGCTGCACTTAGGTCCAACAGAACCAGGAGACAAGATTCTCCTTCGTCTGCGGCCTTGAGAACATCGTCCCATACTTTCAGCAATGCTGTTTCCGTCCCATGTCCGGGACGGAAGCCTGATTGCAATGGATCAAGTAGCTTGTGGGTATCTAGATGCTGTTGCAGCTGTTGTACCACTACTTTTTCCATTATCTTAGAGAATACGCTGAGGCTTGTTATGGGACGGCGGTGGAGTGGGTCCTTGGGGTCCAAGGAGGGTTTCTTCAGGATGGGTTGGATTATACCCTCTTTCAACTGTGAGGGCACTATGCCCTCCAAGAAAGACTGGTTGATAAGCTGCGTAATGGGAGGAGCCAGGATGTCGGCGCATTCCTTCAGCAGTTTTATGGGGATAATGTCATTTGGCGCTGCGCCATTGCGCAGAGTACAAATGACATTTTTAGTGGACTCAACGGAGATGGGTTCTAGGGTAAACTTACCTGATATCGAAGAATTACTATGGGTGCTGTGTGAGAGGCTGCAGAGGGGGCTGAGGGGAGAAAAGTTTTGCTGAATGCTTTCACGGATTGCCTCGATTTTATCAACGAAATAATCCGATAGCTCATTGCAAAATTCTTGTGTGTCAGAACTGGGGGCTTCAATACATCCTGGTTTCATGGTCTGGGTGACCATCTTGAAGAGTTCGCGGGGGCGGTTAAGGGCCCCGTTGATAGCCTCCGAGAAATAATTCTTCTTGGCTTGGAAAATTCCTTTGTGGTATTTTCTTGTTGTCGCCTTGTAGATGGATAAGTTTAGCTCTGAAGAACATCTTTTCCAGGCAGATTCTGCCCTTCTACGTTCTTGCTTCAGTAGCGACAGCTGGTTGTTAAACCAGCTGCGGTTGTTTTTCCGAATGCGGGTTCTTCGTTTCGGCGCTACCAAATCGGCTGACTGTAGCATGGCCGAGTTGATGGCTTCCAATGTTTCAACGGCCGTTTGATGCGGCTGAGTTGTTTCTATTTTTTTTCCTTAAAATCGTTCTGAAGAGTTCCGAGTGGAGCTTCTTCTGACATCTAGTCCAGTGTGTTGTCACTGGATTTGATGTTTTTGTTGTGGGGGGGATTGTGGAAATGAATTTAATTGCATGGTGGTCTGTCCATGGCAACTTTTCATTTTCCAAAATTTTTATTTCCAGATCTTGTCTGAAAATAAGATCAAGTGTGTGGCCTGAAGCATGTGTGGGCCCACATACTAGTTGCTGTAACCCTAAATCTTCCAGGTGGTCAATACAGGCATCCGCAACGATGTCTTGTGAGGAATTGGCCCAGAGATTGAAATCCCCTAACAGCAACAGGTGTTTGCTGTTGAGGGTATAAGTGGAGAAGAAATCTGTCCATGATGATAGCAGCTGCGATTTTGGGCCCGGTGGCCTATAGCAGAGCAGAATGTGGACGGTCTCCTTTGAATTTGCTTGCAGTTGCAGAGTAAGGGTTTCCATGAATGGAAGAGGGTTTTGAAGGGCTGGTTTTGTGATCGCAAGATGAGTCTTGTGGATCACCGCCAGGCCTCCCCCTCTTTGCCCTATTCTGTTTTCTGTGATAATACGGTAGTTTTCTGGCACCAGTTCTCCTAGAATGGTGTTACAGTCGGCTGCGAGCCAGCTCTCTGTAATAAAGAGGCAGTCTAAATCGTGTTGTAGAATGAAGTCATGGATTTCAAGTCTATGTTTTACTGCCGATCTTGTGTTGATCAAAGCACATAAAATGTGCTTGGGCTGGGGTAAATGGCTAAAATTTTTGATGGCCGATCGTCGATCGATCCTCAAAAGTTGCTCCATTCTTAGGGTCTTTTTGGTGATGGCTGGCAGTATTGCGGCGCAACTCCTCAGATCCCAAATGGTTTCTGCAGAGTACCGCAGATTAGCCATGGTAGCCAATCACCGGGGCAAAGTAGTTATTTTTTGGTGACGATGGGGGGAGGATTCAGTGAATCCTCCCAGCTTGATCCAGAGGAAGGCAAAAAAACCCTAGCCGTGCTGTGCCAATTTGCTTTGGTAGGGGAAAAAATTCCTTCCTGATCCCTGAATGGCGATCGGGCGAAGCCCCTGGATCAAGTATTATTAACTTATGAAACAGGGGGGTGAGAGCTGTCACTGCTGCTGGGGTGTACCAAGATGGCCGCCGACCGGGAGCAGGACCAGGGACCCAGGCTGATGTATAGTCAGCTGGAAGGACTGGGATGGGGGGGGGGGCTGGTTGTTGAGGGGTGGATGAATCCTGCAGGGGGCTGGGGGCGAACTCCTGGGAGGTTTCTGGTGGCTTGGAGGGGATTCTGTGTATGAAATTGCGGCGCGGTGTTAGGCCGCAGGTGAAGCCGCGGACTTTCCTGGATCACGGCCCCGCGTCTGAGAGAGGCCTGGCGCGGAGGTCCCGAAAAACGACCTGGAATGGCGAAAATAGCCGTGGAGAGGTCGCAAGTAGGTGCCTCTGAATGGTGATGGCTGTATGGGGGGCGTATGGACCAGAGTGAAGGAGCGGGGGAGCGGCTGGTTGTTGGGGGGGGCCGGAGCTGGAGGAAGCGGATCGCGGGGGAGTTGTATCTCCGTTGGGGGAGATTAGGCTGCCGCCGTGGCTGTCCTCACAAGGACGGCCACCTACGGGTCCTAGGGAGGTGAAGATCGCCCTGAGTAGCAGGGGCTTACCTGGAGGGTGAGAAGCAGCCAGAGAAGGCGGATGAGAAGGCCTGCTGGGGCGGGGGGGTGGAAAACCCTGCCTGTCTGGAGCCCAGGAGCCACACGTCCTACTGGTAGGTACGTGCGCCGATTACTACTGGGACAGTTCTCGCCCTGGGGGAGGGTCACTCTTTCAGACCCAACAGGAAGAGCTCCTGGAACTTGCAGTGGTCAGTCAGTCAGAATTGTTGGCCCTCATGGAGGTTAAGCGTTGCAGGATCCGCCATCTTGGGAGTCGGTGAAGCCTCCGGTAAGTTCTTGAAATACCACTGGATTTCCCTGCCCGTTTGTGGTCTGGGAGAGGATTTGTTTTTGTTTTTGCCTTTCCTCTTCCCAGCAGTGTACATGCCAAGGATTTCTGGAGTCTATAGGCTGGATTTTAAGCTGGGTCAGGCTGAGAAGGGTCGAGAGGTCCACAGATAGACTCCTCACTCGGCCATGTCCAGACCACGCCCCCATGTAGTTTTTCTTTGTCTCCAGCCTCCAATAGAGGCAATAAGGTGGCTGGATTCAAATGTAAACATTTTTCATTGTTAGCTTTGTACATAAACAACAATACAAATTTATATTTTGAACCTTTCATTAGACAAATATTTAGTTTAGCTGTTTGCGAAATTTGAATGGACTGTGGGACCATTAAAAGTTAAATAGCTGACCAAAATAATGTTGGTAACTTTGTCCCGTAGCACCATGCTACTACTACTCTTATATATCGGGTAAACCCTTCATTACTGGGTCCAATTTGCATAAATAATTTATTTAGCTTAAAAAAAAAAAAAAATGTAATGACCCTTTAAGTTAAAAAGCAATATTTTTTGCTAGAAAATGACTTGGAACCACCAAACATTATATATATTTTAGCAGAGACAAAAATGGCAATTGCTGCAATATTTTATGTCACACTGGATTTGCCTACTTCAATGAATAATAAAAAAACATAAAAACAAAACAGTAAAGTTAGCCCATTTTTATTTTTTTTCATTTTAATGTGAAAGATGATGTTATGCCACACGAATCGTGAGAGAATCGTGGTCTATCTTCTAAGCAAAAAAATTGCAGTTTTCATTTTAGCCAGAATCGTGCAGCTCTATACCGTGCAACATAAAAGACCACCATAGAGTAATATTCTAGCAAAAAACAAATGATGATTTTTTTTCTCAGTCTGCTGCAGTGTGTCAGCTTGTATTTATAATGGCCGTTCTGTATGTAGCTTCTGACAGGCTGTGCAAGCAGGCCCGTATCTCTGGAACCATAAATGATAGCCATCCCATATTTTGACCGGTTGTGGGGTAGGTCTTCAACTGCCTACCCCCCAAATGTGGGGTTTCTGTGACCTCTGGGCATCGAGCTACAACCCCCGAAGTCGATCTTATTTTTTTGGGCAAATGGGCCTATCTTGAGAAAGGGGCCTGGAGCTGCAGCTCTAACAGCCCCTATGTTAATCCGGCCCTGGTGGGTCTGTTATATTTAAAATATATTACTCTCACATCATAGACCGAAAATCAAGTTATTATCAGACCTTTAGATTTAATTTTTGTAGAAAAATGTCTTATGTATTCCATCCATCAGGGGCGGACTGACCATTCAGGCACTCGGCACTGCCCGAGGGTCCCATGCCACTAGGGGGCCCCATCAGGGTTGCCAGCCTCAGTAAAACCAGGGTCAGTATGTAAAAATATGTGTTTTTTTTTTTTGTTTTTTTTTAAATCTCAAGATTATATCTTCCCCCGCCTCTCAAGTACCTTTTTAGTGTGTGTGTATTCTGTGTGTATGTATACTGTGTGTGTGCATTGTGTGTCTGTGTGTGTATACTGTGTATGTATACTATGTGTGTGTGTGTGTGTGTGTATATACTGTGTGGCCCCATAATCTATTGCCTGCGGGGCCCATGATCTCCTATTGCCTTTGGGCCCCATAATCTCCTATTGCCTTTGGGCCCCATAATCTCCTATTGCCCAGGGGCCCCATAATCTCCTATTGCCCAGGGGCCCCATGAGTTGTCAGTCCACCCCTGCCATCCATCCTTGTTTTGTTAAATATTATGGCAGCTGTTTTCCAATTAACACACATAAAGTGCAGCGCTTGTAACGGTATGTCCCGTGGGACCCAGAAGCTCTTGAAGGATGCGGGGTACTCCTGGTTCAGCTTCACCAATGACTCTTGGGTCTAGGGTCATCCTATGTCCACTAGGGGCATAGTATGACTGAGAAATGATATCTTGAATTACATGAGATGGTACAGTAATAATAATTCACAATGTATTGCAGGATATCTTGAAACATTACAGGTGGTTAATTCTGAACACAACTGGTCAATAATAGTGTGATTCATGCAATGTGGGGAAACATACTGTTAAGATGTTAATTGATGTGGAGTGGGCGTTCCTAGTCAGAGACTAAGTGATTGACATGATGACAAAAGCTTCCCCCGGCGGACAATGCGTGTCACCAGTTTCCAAAAGAAGCCGAACTGAGAGTCGGCTCTATACGGCGTCTGCGCACCGACGTTCGGCTTCTTTCGGAAACTGGTGACGCGGATTATGCGCCAGGGGCAAGCTTTTGTCATCACGTCAATTAATTAGTCTCTAAATAAGAACGCCCACTCCCGCAGGAGCCACTACCCGGAAGCCGGGGGGAAAATAGCTAAACAACAGTATGTACAACGAAAAAAAAGACAGCATACTGTTGATGTCGGCAGTATGCTGGAGGGAATGGTATATACATGTTTTTTAGAGTGAACCTCTGCTTTAAGTCTGCTACTGTGGAGATGTGGAATGTGACTTAGCACCCTCTAAAGGTCAGACGTCCGACTTATGTTTACTAAAGAAATGTGTATTGGAAACTCGTTAGCACCCATTGCGTGATGTTGTGGGTGGAGTGTGTGATTGTCCTTTTGATTACTGCAGCATGCTTTTGGTTGCTAACTGTATAAAAGCCAGAGTTTTACCATTAAAAGATCTGTCTGGTTGGAACCAGAGAACAGAGCTTTGTCTCGTTATTCTGGGGGAAATCCAATGGGTCCTGTCTGCTGGATTGTGGAGTGTCGGAAACTGTCTTGGGTTGGTGGAATGGAATATCGTAAACAGCGTTAACCCCTGACGGTTACAGCGCTCATATATAGTCTCAAAATGTGGATAACACAGTGACTTAATGAATTAAATATAAAGGTGATCAAAAAACTGTTAAGGCTTGTTAAGGCTTGATTCACACCTATGCATGTTGCTTTTGAGCGTTTTTGCAGTGCTTTTTGCTGTGCTTGCTGCGTTTTTTGACGTGCGTTTTTACCGCGATTTTTTTACATTTGCTTTAACAACCAGGTATAAACAGGTTAAAAAAAAAGAGAGAAAGAAAAACGCAAATCGCAGTAAAAACGTGGTACTTGCGTTTTGGATGGGGATCCATTGAATTCTTTTACATGTAAAACGCTGCTTTTTGCAGGAAAAAAAAGTCCCCGACCCTTTCCAAAAACACAGAGGCACAAAAAAGCATTGATGTGAGCATGTCCCATAGGAACCCATGTTAAAAAGTTTCCCTGCTTTTCTGCAAAATGCACCAAAAAAACGCATTAGTGTGAATGAAGCCTAAGTATATAAATGTCCATCAAAGTGAAAAAAAGGGAGAGAGTTGAATCAAACGGTCCTGTTTGAATCAAACACTGGGAAGGAGAAGCTTCAGCTGAGAAATAAAGGAACTTGCAAAGAGAACCACCACAGACTTGTGTGAAGGTTTACAGGAAGCAGTAGACTTAAAGGAGCATATACCTCTTAAGTCATGCAGACTTACGGTAACATTCACCATTTGAAGTGAGGATCTAGGTTGCTCCACTCACAGATACAAATGGGTATAGCAATGGTCGTCAGCAAGTTCACAGTGAAACATATGGTGAACTCGCACAGAGGGAGGAATAAAAGATATCCACATACTCACACAGTGTAACTAAAAATTAAAGAACGTTTCCACATGTGCGATATAGTTTAGAGCAGGTAGAATAGGTAGAGTAATAAGGAACACGCACATTTCATAGAGAAAAACAAGCAGTTGCAGAGACATTGAGTAGCGTAATGATGTTGGCAGGACTCACCCGGACTTCACCCGGTTCCCTTCTGCCCCACCCCCCAATACTGTCCTCTACTGCCGTTCTGTACTGTTCTTTCCTGGCCCCACCTGTTCTGTTCCCTTATGCCCCCCCCCCCCCCACTGCGCTGTGCTTTCCTGACTTCTCTGTACTATACTGTGCTCTCCTGCCCCTCCCCCTTTACTTTTCTCTTCTGCACCCATTATACTGTTCCCTCCTGCCCCCCCCCCCCCCCTTATACTCTTCTCCCCTGGCCCCTGTACTGTTACCTCCTGGCTTGTCTACACTGTTCCCTCCTGGTCCCCCTGTACTGTTCTCTCCTGGTCCGCCTGTACTGTTCTCTCTTGGTCCCCCTGTACTGTTCTCTCCTGGTCCGCCTGTACTGTTCTCTCCTGGTCCGCCTGTACTGTTCTCTCCTGGTCCGCCTGTACTGTTCTCTCCTGGTCCCCCTGTACTGTTTTCTCCTGGCCCCCCTGTACTGTTTTCTCCTGGCCCCCCTGTACTGTTTTCTCCTGGCCCCCCTGTACTGTTTTCCTCCTGGCCCCCCTGTACTGTTTTCTCCTGGCCCCCCTGTACTGTTTTCTCCTGGCCCCCCTGTACTGTTTTCTCCTGGCCCCCCTGTACTGTTTTCTCCTGGCCCCCCTGTACTGTTTTCTCCTGGCCCCCCTGTACTGTTTTCTCCTGGCCCCCCTGTACTGTTTTCTCCTGGCCCCCCTGTACTGTTTTCTCCTGGCCCCCCTGTACTGTTTTCTCCTGGCCCCCCTGTACTGTTTTCTCCTGGCCCCCCTGTACTGTTTTCTCCTGGCCCCCCTGTACTGTTTTCTCCTGGCCCCCCTGTACTGTTTTCTCCTGGCCCCCCTGTACTGTTTTCTCCTGGCCCCCCTGTATTGTTTTCCTCCTGGCCCCCCTGTATTGTTCTCTCCTGGCCACCCTGTACTGTTCCCCCTGGTCCCCCTGTACCATTCTTTCCTAGTCCCACTGTACTGTTCCCATCCTGGTCCCCCTGTACTGTTCTTTCCTAGTCCCCCTGTACTGTTCTCTCTCCTGGCCCCCTGTACTGCCCCCCCCCCGTACTCTGCTGTGCTCCCCTGGGCCCCACTGTACTGTGTGTTCCCTCCTGCCACCCCCCTTCCCCTGTACTATTCTGTGCTCTCCTGGCCCCCCTGTACTGTGCTGTGCTCTCCTAGCCCTTCTATACTGCCCCCCCCCTGTACGGTTCCCTCCTGAATCCTCTGTGCTCTGTCCTGCTGACCCCCTATACACTGCTTATTTCAAGTTTAACCCAGAATTCAGCATCGGTGCAAAAAAATAAAATAAAAAAAAAGCAAGCCAAAGGTCTACCTTAAGGAGGTATGTTTCTAAATTGATTCTAGTTGTTTAATGCTATTTCTAAGAATAAGCATTGTTATATCAACAGCTCGCTGATCACATCAATGTTTGGTGAGCTGCAAATATGAAAATTAATTCAGGGGGTCCCTGAGATCTCAGACTTTTTCTTTCTCGTACATCACGGGACACAGAGCGGCATATTCATTACTATGTGGGTTATATGGAGTACCTTCAGGTGTGGACACTGGCAATCTCAAACAGGAAGTCCCCTCCCTATATAACCCCCTCCCCTAGAGGGAGTCCCTCAGTTTTTTCGCCAGTGTCTTAGGTGTTGGTCACGGAATAGCTTTGCTCCACATCCTTGGGATTAAGGGCGGGCTAACCGGATCTGTCCAAGGAGCCTCAGTGCCAAAGTGGACAGTACCCGGGCCCCAAGCCGTGGGGTTTTGCCTATAAGGCTCCTCTTTGGAGGGCTGGACCCTGGGCCCAGGACTTGGAGTTTGTAAAAACCATAAGTTCCTGTTTGCCAGGGTGCTATATAGGTCCAGGACAGTGGGTACCTTCATAGGACCCCAGGGCCTGAAGGTCTACTACGCTACCCACGGAGATGGGAGAAGATTGGATCAGTTTGCTGGACAAACATCCTGCAGCATGGAGCAGGTAAGGGGGAGCCTGCGGGACTTGGTTCGACAGCAGGCTCTCCGGGGTAACCTAAAAGGGGGGATAGCCTAAGTATGCTCTGCATGGGCAACCTTGCTCACTATGTCTAAGAGAGACAGGATGACACCCTTTCTCCCCCATCACTAGGTTCCCCTGTCTAAAAATGTGTTGCTAGCTAAACCTGCTGCTTTCTTCCTAGGGCTAGTAAGGATCCCTAGGGGCCTTTGGAGAGTCCTACCTGGCCGGGGGTTTTGAATCTGCCGCCTGTTCTGCGTTCCTGGATCTCCAGCAGCGCGGCTCCTCCATGTTCTTCCTGTTTCCGGCATACGCGCGCGCGTGCGGGCGCACGTCTTATAGACGTTTTGCGCGCCGTTCAGACAGGAGGGCGGGGGGGGGGGGCGTGCCTGCGGCGTCATACAGGGGCGCGCCTTTGTGCTGTTATAGACAGCAGGCATGGTCAGTGCTCAGTCTGAGACTGACTTTCAGAAGGAGAGGACGCAGAGCGGCAGAACAGTGACTCCCGGTGGCGGAAGAGGGGTAGTACATGCTGGACTTTGTTCCAATGCCTTTTTTTGTTAAGCCAAGAAATTCCCCTTTTTGCAGCAGGTTGGAGGCTGGCAAACTAAGTTTCGGGTCACTGTATGTGGTAAAAGAGAAAATATATATAATATATATTTAAAAAAAAAAACATACGGGATCCCATCAGTTTTTGGGCATTAGTGATCTATTGTCCCCTAAACTCTGGTTTTGTACTCCTGGCCACTACAGTCTGTTGTGTGGGCGGAGTCCCTCGATTTTGTATTATGGCTTCCAAGGGTTCGGGGTCAAAGGGTACAAAAAAGACCAAAAAACAAAAGGGTTCCCTTTCTGATTCTGATGATATGCCGATACTTTCCCCGCAACTTATTAACATAAAAGGATGAGCCATTAGGGGGATCTGGTGCGGAGGCTGGCCCAGATCAGCCCAGCCCTGTGGTTATCACAGAGGAGATGCTAGCCGTATCCCTAGGGGGGCTAGAAGAGAGAATAGCAGCATTGATCGCTAGAGCTATTCCTGGTAAGAAACGGGTTAGATCCCCATCACCAAGAGGTGTATCCTCAGATGCTGAGATTCTCTCTCTGGAGGAATTGGAATCACAGGAGGATCAACTAGACCTGAACCAAGAGGGTTCAGGGATGGAGGGGTCTGCCTCTGAGGAACCATTTTCAGACTCCCAGACAGAAAGATTGTGGGTACAGTCTTTGACAGACATGGTCCGCTCGGCATTTAGTTGCCATTGCCAGAGCCTCAGGTTCCTCCGGTATCCTCTCTGGGCTCTTTGAAAGCTCCGTTAAGCAACGCAGTTTTTCCGGTCCATCCTCTCTTGGAGGAATTGATCTTTCGGGATTGGGTACGGCCGGACAGGATTTTTCTGCCACCGAAAAGATTTGCGGTCATTTACCCCATGGAGGAAAAATTCTCCAAGAGGTGGAGGCTCCCAGTAGTGGATGCAGCCATCTCATGTGTGAATAAATCACTAACTTGCCCGGTGGAAAACATACATATGTTTAAAGATCCGGTTGATAAAAGATTAGAGACACTTTTAAAAGCATCCTTTGCTACGGCAGGAGCAGTGGTGCAGCCAGCGGTGGCTGCAATTGGAGTTTGTCAGGCATTAAAAGACCAGACAAAGGAAATGTTAAAGGACATGCCTACCCAACAAGCAGAAGAGTTTTCTGACATTCCCAGAGCTCTGTGTTTTGCGGTAGATGCTATAAAAGATTCCATCCAGCAGGCCTCTCGTTTATCACTATTTTTGGTGCACATGAGAAGGCTCTTATGGTTGAAGAACTGGGCGGCGGAGCCCCCATGCAAAAAGCTTCTGGCAGGGTTTCCCTTCCATGGAGGACGACTCTTCGGAGAGGATCTGGATAAATATATTCAGACTATTTCAAATGGCAAGAGTACCCTTTTACCGGTCAAAAAGACATTCCGGGCTCCTACATTTAAAAGGCAGCTCTTTCCTGTCTCGGGGCCCTCAAATTCCAGGCAGTATCGACGGCCGCCTGCACGATCCAACGTTAACAGTAGATCGCAGGGACAGACCCCTGGGGGTAAGAGGCCGTGGTATCGCAAGCCGTCAAAGACAGCCCCTAAGTCTGCCTTATGAAGGGGCGCCCCCACTCTCGCGGGTGGGGGGAAGGCTTCGTTTCTTCTCAGAAGTTTGGGAAGCCAAGATCCCCGACAAATGGGTCCGGGCATCTGTAACCACAGGTTACAGACTGGAGTTTCTAAGGTATCCTCCGCCTCATTTTCAAGAATCAAGGCTACCAAGGGATCCAGCAAGGAAGGCCTCAATGCTGGCAGCTTTGGATCACCTGCTTTGCCAGGACGTAATTATAGAAGTGCCAGCCCAAGAGCAAGGCCTAGGTTTCTATTCCAATCTCTTTGTCATACCAAAGCCCAACGGCGATGTCAGGCCAATCTTGGACCTAAAGAGGTTAAACGGTTGCCTAAGGGTTCGTTCCTTCCGGATGGAATCCATCCGGTCAGCAGCCGCCGCGCTTCAGAAGGACGATTTTCTGGCCTCCATAGACATAAAGGATGCTTACCTTCATGTACCAATCTTTCAGTCGCATCAAAGGTTTTTACGCTTCGCGGTGGGGCAGCGACACTTCCAATTCAGGGCGCTCCCCTTCGGGCTGGCCACGGCCCCCCGGGTATTCACGAAGATCCTAGCCCCAGTTCTGGCCAATTTAAGGATCCAAGGGGTCACAGTCCTAGCATACTTGGACGACCTTTTAATCATAGATCACTCACGGCCGGGTCTGCAAAAGGCAGTAAACCTCACGGTTCGGTACCTCGAAGAATTCGGCTGGGTCCTAAACCGGGGAAAGTCAGCGTTCCAGCCTACAAAGCAGTTGGAATACCTCGGCATGAGGTTAGACACAGAACATCAAAAGGTGTTCCTGCCCCTTGTAAAGATCGAGGCTATCAAGGGGTTGGTTCAGTTGGTTCTAAACAAGAAAAAACCAACTATTCGCCTGTGTATGCGATTACTAGGCAAGCTAGTGGCCACGTTCGAGGCAGTACCATACGCTCAGATCCACACTCGCGTCCTACAGGCAGCCATTCTAGCAGCCTGGGGCAAGAGGGCACATGCCTTAGAGTCCCCTTTGACGCTATCATCAAGGGTCCGACAAAGCCTGGCCTGGTGGTTGAACCCTCAGAATCTTCTAAAGGGAAAATCCTTCAGCCCTGTTGTCTGGAAGGTAGTTACCACAGACGCCAGCCTGGCAGGCTGGGGGGCGGTCTTCGAGGGGTTCTCCCGCCAGGGAACTTGGGTGAAAGCAGAGAGGCAGCTCCCCATCAATATCTTGGAAATCAGAGCTGCTCGCCTAGCCCTTCTGGCATGGACCTCCAGATTAAAGGGGTTCCCGGTGAGAATCCAGTCAGACAATGCCACGGCGGTGGCATACATAAACCACCAAGGGGGAACCAGGAGCCAGGCCGCTCAGAGGGAGGTGAACTTGATTTTTCAATGGGCAGAGGTTCATGTACCCTGCATTTCAGCGATATTCATTCCCGGAGTGGACAACCTGCAGGCAGACTTCTTAAGTCGCCAGAGTCTGTTGCCAGGGGAGTGGTCTCTGCATCCCCAGGTCTTTCAGACAATCTGCCAGAGGTGGGGAATGCCGGACGTAGATATAATGGCATCCAGGTTCAACAAGAAACTAGACAGGTTCGTGTCGCGAGCGAGGGATCCTATGGCCTGCGGAACCGATGCGTTGGTTTGCCCTTGGCATCAATTCAAACTTCTATATGCATTCCCTCCACTACAGTTACTCCCGCGCCTGTTGCGCAAGATCAGAGTGGAGAACAAGCCAGTCATTCTAGTAGCTCCGGCTTGGCCCCGGAGGACTTGGTACTCACTAGTCCTGAAGATGGCAGTGGGAGACCCTTGGACTCTTCCTCTACAACCAGACCTACTCTCACAAGGCCCGATCCTCCACCCTACATTACAGCGTCTAAATTTGACGGCCTGGAGGCTGAATCCCTGATTCTCAGGGGTAGAGGTCTGTCTAGGCAGGTAATCCCTACCCTGATTAGGGCTAGAAAGCCGGTCTCCAGGGTGATTTATTACAGGGTGTGGAGGAACTACATAGGCTGGTGTGAATCCAAAAGATGGAATTGCCGCAAATATACTATTGATAGGGTGTTAAGTTTTCTCCAGCTAGGAGTGGATAAAGGCCTGGCACTAAGCACAATCAAGGGACAGATCTCAGCTCTGTCAGTGTGGTTTCAGAGGCCGCTGGCCACCACTCGCTGGTAAAGACCTTCTTACAGGGGGTCTTGCGTATTAATCATCCTGTCAAGTCACCAATTTGTCCTTGGGACTTAAATCTTGTCCTGTCCACTCTACAGAAACAGCCTTTTGAGCCGTTGGCTGAGATTCCTTTAGTCTTACTGACAAGAAAGTTGGTTTTCTTGGTCGCCATAGTTTCGGCCAGGAGAGTGTCAGAATTAGCAGCCTTATCGTGTAAGGAACCATATCTCGTTCTGCATAAGGACAGGGCAGTTCTCCGGCCCCATCATTCCTTTCTACCAAAGGTTATATCCAAATTTCACTTAAACCAGGATTTGGTACTTCCATCCTTCTTTCCAAAACCTACATCTAGAAAGGAGGGGTTGCTGCATACCTTGGATATTGTCCGGGCCATAAAGGCCTATCTTAAAGCTACAGAAAAGATCCGGAAAACAGATGTGTTATTCGTTCTACCAGATGGCCCCAAGAAGGGGCAGGCAGCTGCAAAATCCACCATCTCGAGATGGATTAGACAATTAATCATTCAAGCCTACGGGTTGAAGAGGTTGCCTCCTCCGTTTGTCGGTAAAGGCCCATTCTACCAGGGCCATGGGCGCCTCTTGGGCAGCACACCATCAGATCTCTATGGCTCAGATATGCAAGGCGGCAACGTGGTCATCAGTCCACACGTTTACAAGGTTTTATCAACTAGACGTGAGAAGAAATGCGGATGCTGCCTTTGGTCAGGCAGTACTACAGGCTGCAGTTTGAAATCCTCGGGATCAGAAGCACCCTTGGTTATAAAAAAAAAAAAAAAAGTTTTTTTCTTGACTAAGTTGGAATTATTATTATGATTTGAGTTTATCTCTAAATTGAATCCTTCTTTGGAAGATGTCTCCCTCCCCTCATTAAAGCATTGCTTTCGGACATCCCACATAGTAATGAATATGCCGCTCTGTGTCCCGTGATGTACGAGAAAGAAAAAGGGATTTTTAAATACAGCTTACCTGTAAAATCCTTTTCTTGGAGTACATCACGGGACACAGAGCTCCCACCCCTCTTTTGGGTGACCATTTTGGGAGGCATACTGCTTGCTACAAAACTGAGGGACTCCCTCTAGGGGAGGGGGTTATATAGGGAGGGGACTTCCTGTTTGAGATTGCCAGTGTCCACACCTGAAGGTACTCCATATAACCCACATAGTAATGAATATGCCGCTCTGTGTCCCGTGATGTACTCCAAGAAAAGGATTTTACAGGTAAGCTGTATTTAAAAATCCCTTTTTTGGCAGGTGTTCATCAAAGGTAAACGGGTTAAAGGAACACTAAAGGTTTGTTTTTTATTAGATCAATTGATTGCTGTAAGCTAGAGCATTTAAATATTACTTGCCTCATTTTTCCTTTTGACCTCCAAAATACAGTAATCCAGGTTTGAAAATGGCATTTCCTGTTTCTCCTCTTCTTGCTTTCCACCAGCATCTGCATGGTGGAAAGCAGACGTGCTCACTCCCTCCCTATGACTACAGCCCTGCTTGAAGATGCTCTCTTAACCCTCATAGGCATGAAGGCTAAGCCTAATAGGAACTGTAGTTCCCATTGGGCCATGATGTAGCAAGAATGATTGCGCACCGCAAACCAGGAAGTCAGTGAGAATAACGATTCAGGAGTGACAGAGGTGAATAAAACGGCTTAATTTCAACAGGTATCAAACTAGTTATAATGCAAAACATTACTTTTTACTTTATCAGCTACTGCCAGACTTTAATTTAAGAGGAAAATATTTTTGTCTTTACAACCCCTTTAAGAAACACTGCATTACATCATTCACTAGAAATGTCTGCAAAAGAGGAAACAAGGTAAGGAATTTACCTCGAAATATGATATAAATAGCTCTGCCTGTAACGTATTTAATGTATGTTAATACAGTGAATATTACATAAGCATTTACTTTGTCGCCACCCACATACTATTTATGATGTCATGCATTACACAAACATAACACATGCCTAACAAAGCATGCTGTTGCAACCAGAGGTGAATGGATTACCCACGCTGAACTATTTACTTTACAGATGTAATTGTTGAAAGTTTAAAGAGGAAGTAAACCCTAATGGATTTTACTTCCTCTTTATTTTCCTGCAAAGGTAAAGTATGGACTACTATGTATCGCATAGTAGCCCATTATGTGTCACTTACCTGAAACCGAAGCCTGTTAAGTCCCCGCTGGCTGGAAGCGTCCATCTTTAGGTCTCTTCCTTCCGGGGTCGCAGACTTGGCTCTGTGGCTGGCTGGAGTCACGTGACGTCACTCCCGCGCATGCACGTGGGAGCCACCAGTCACAGCATGACCCCCTCTAGAAATGGCACAGTGCACCCTTTATAAAGTGCGCATATGCCAAATACATCAGTGCATGCGCAGAAGACGACCGTGTTCGGGGACATTGTAAATATCTCTTAAACCGTGAAAGTTGAGGAGATATTTCCAGCACCTACTGGTAAGCCTTAATATAGGCTTACCTGTAGGTGACAGTGGATTTACAGGGTGTACAACCACTTTAACCATCTCAATATTGGGCACTTTCACCCCTTTCCTGCCCAAGCCATTTTTCAGCTTTCAGCGCTGTAACACTTTGAATGACAATTGCGCAGTCATGCAACACTGTATCCAAATGAGATTTTAATAATTTTTCCCCACATAGAGCTTTCTTTTGATGGTATTTGATCACCTCTGCAGTTTTTATTTTTTGCGCTATAAACAATAGAAGAGCGACAATTTTGAAAAAAAGCAATATTTTGTAATTTTTGCTGTAATAAATATCCTCCAAAATATATAAAAAAAAATCCTCAGTTTTTGGCCGATGCGTATTCTTCATATTTTTGGTAAAAAAAAATTGCATAAGTGTATATTGATTGGTTTGCGCACAAGTTATAGCGGCTACAAATAGGGGATATATTTATAACATTTTTTTTTTTTTTACTAGTAATGGCGGTGATCAGTGATTTTTTTATTGTGACTGCGATATTGTGGTGGACACATCGGACACTTTTTTACAGCGAAAATTGCTATACATATGCACTGATTAATGTGTAAATGTGACTGGCAGGGTAGGGGTTAACACTAGGGGCGATCTTGGGGTTAAATGTGTACCGTAGTAAGTGATTCTAACTGTAGGGGGAGGGGACTGACTGGGGGAGGTGACTGATCTGTGTGCCTATGTACATGGGACACATCATCGGTCTCCTCTCCCTGACAGGACATGATCCATGGTGCTGCTCAGTTACTGGGCAATCGCGGGTGCCCGGCGGTCATCACGGCCACCGGCACGCACATCGGGTTCCCAGTGACGTGGCTCGGGAAGGCGAGGACGTCATATGATGTCCTCCCAGAACAAGAGGCTTATAGTCCCGTCTTCATTTGATGGTAGGCGGTAAGCTAGTAATTAATGAGTGAACATAGCCTGAGGAATATGAAACAATTGGTTTTGGTATTGATTTTAGCAAAGCTGAGACGTTTGTTGTTTTTCTAACCTGGTATTAACCACTTCAATACTGGGCATTTTCACCCCCTTCCTGCCCAGGCCAATTTTCAGCTTTCAGCACTGTCACGCTTTGAATGACAATTGGTATTTGATCATCTCTGTGGTTTTTATTTTTTGCGCCGTAAACAAAAAAGACTGCCAATTTTGAAAAAAAAAAATATATATTTTTTACTTTTTGCTATAATAAATATCCAATTTTTTATTTATTTTTTACTTTTTTTTTTTTTCGTTTAGGGTGGTATTTATTCTTCTACATATTTTTGGTAGAAATTGCAATAAGCGTATAGTGATTGGTTTGCGCAAAAGTTATAGCGCCTACAAAATAGGGGATAGATTTATGACTTGTTCTTACTAGTAATGGCTGTTATCTGTGATTTTTGACAGGACTGCGATATTGCGGCAGACAGATCGGACACTTTTGACACTATTTTGGTCCCATTCACATTTATACAGTGAACAGTGCTATAAATATGCACTGATTACTGTATAAATGTGACTGGCAGGGAAGGGGTTAACACTAGGGGGAGATCAAGGGGTTAAATGTGTTCCTTGGGAGTGATTCTTACTGTGGGGGAGGGGAATGACTGGGGGAGGTGACCGATCGGTGTCCCTATCTACAAGGGACACACCATCAGTCTCCTCTCCCTGACAGGACGTGGATCTGTGTGTTTACACACACAGATCCCCGTTCCTGGCTCTGTAAATGCCGATCGTGGGTACCAGGCGGACATCGCGGCCGCCAGGCACGTGCACTGTTACTCACGTGACGTGGCAGGCACAGATTTTTCCTGATGTGCGCCCACAGCAGCACGCAGGGAACTTCTAAACAGGAGGATGTCCAGGGACACCCTCCTGGCAGATGAGAGCCGCGCTGTAGACATCTTTCGTCAATAGCGGCAGCGCAAAGTGGTTAAGCTGGAATGAATTGTAAAAAAAATTAAAATAAACACATAAAGGGTATGTAAATGTCAACAGTATCATCGAGTACTCTGGAAAGAGGTATTAGGTATATCCCAGGAAGCTTTATATGGAGTGTGGATTTTGGTTTATTTATAATATGCATCAGAGATTTTTCACTGCAACACCTGGATAAATGTTTGCATCTTATCTGCTAATGAGATTTTATCACTAAAAGAGAACAAATCTAAGATCATGTGCAGGGGGAAATCCCTAAGCTCCATGAAAATAAATTGTCAGCGTTTTAATCTTTTTTGAAAAAACTAAGGCACTAACCCAGTGGGGGGGTCAAAATACTTGATAAAGAGGGTCTCAAGTGCTGTCCCTGACATCAGCTAAGAGCTCTCCATGATATTCAGTGAATGTAATGCCACAAAAGGACTAAAGACATGCACCATTAAATGGTCAGAGACTGCAAACGTGCTACTTTGCAGAGAAGAAGTAAGAAGGGGCACATGTATATTAATTTCTGCTGTAGCTGTTCTGTTGCTTGTATTTTTTCAAAAGTTTAAACATAAAAGTACTAAATTCTCTAAAGATGTACATATATACTTCATCTTTCAGGTTAAGATAAAACATAAGGCAGATTGGGGCCCAAGGCATCTAGGAGCTTTATCTACCCTTCTATTAACACTATTAACACCGGTGAGGAATGCTATAAGTACAAAAAAGCTGTCTCATTTGCATAGTCTGTACTAGCATAAGCCATACAATTCAACACTTACACATGCATCTTCCCTTATAAAGTGAGTAGCACTGCTTTAACCAGTTGTGGTACTCCCCTGGTTTAGTGCAGGAGTGTGAGACTGTAGCTAGGCCCCCTTACTTTCACGAGGCCCTAGGCACCTGCCTAGTTTCCAGTGTGGATGATCCAGCTCTGTCCAGGATGCAACGATAATATATATTTATTTAAGGGCCAACCCCACCCATGAAAATGTCAGCAAAGTTAGTAAAGATAATTTCTACAAAAACATGTAGCCTGAGTAAGTCACGTGACCCTCTGACGAAACACATAGGGACCGAGCTTAATGGATGACATCACATTCAGGAAGTACAGCAAACATCGGTATCTGAGTATTGTGTCCACTGATACATGCATATGAGTGTTCTCTTGAGTATGCAAGCGATTGTATATTGGTGCTTATGAGCAACTGAACAATGTGAGTGCTGTTTTTTGATATGGGAGTTAGTGAATAAAAAAAACTTTAGGATAAAGCACTTTTTAGTCTGTGTCAGTTAAATGGGGCTGAGTGGAGGAGGAGAGGAGAGAGAATGTTGAAGAAGTCATCTTGACCGCTTTAGCCCCGGACCATATTGCTGTCCAATGACCAGAGCACTTTTTGTGATTGACTGACAATTGCGCGTTCGTGCGACGTGGCTACCAAACAAAATTAGCGTCCTTTTTTTCCCACAAATAGAGATTTCTTTTGGTGGTATTTGATCATCTCTGCGGTTTTTATTTTTTGCGCTATAAACAAAAATAGAGCGACACTTTTGAAAAAAATGCAATATTTTTTACTTTTTGCTATAATAAATATCCCCCAAAAATATATAAAAAAACATTTTTTTCCCTCAGATTAGGCCGATACGTATTCTTCTTCATATTTTTAGTTAAAAAAATTGCAATAAGCGTTTATTGATTTGCACAAAAGTTATAGCTTTTACAAAATAGGGGGTCGTTTAATGGCATTTTTATTAATATTTTTTTTTTTACTAGTAATGGCGGCGATCAGCATTTTTTTTCAGTACTGCGACATTATGGCTGGCACCTCGGACACTTTTGACACATTTTTGGGGCATTGGCATTTTTATAGCGATCAATGCTATAAAAATGCATTGTATTACTATAAAAATGCCATTGGCAGTGAAGGGGTTAACACTAGGGGGCGGGGAAGGGGTTAAGTGTGTTCCTGGGTGTGTTCTAACTGTATGGGGGGGTGACCTCACTAGGGGAAATCACTGATCTTCTGTTCATACATTGTATGAACAGGAGATCAGCGTTTCCCCCGCTGACAGGACTGAGAGCTTTGTGTTTACACACAAAGCTCCTGGTCCCCGCTCTGTAACGAACGAGCGCGCGTGCCCGGCGGCGATCCTACCCGCCGGGCACGCGCGCGGGACTCGGGGGGCGAGCGGGCACGCGCCCCCTAGCTGCCGCTAAAAAGCGGAAGTATAGCTATAGGCTCTCGTCCAGCAGAGCCACCGTCCAGCAGTAATATGACGGCAGGCGGTCGGCATCTAGTTAAAGAAAAAGTGTCTGTGTCACAAAGCTGGTGAACGGGAGGGAATCACAACTGCGGCTAGCAAGGATTTCAATGCACTTCTCTATGTTATGTGAGAATTCAGTATTGGACCCCAGGCGTCACTCCAATCAGAGAACAGGAGTTTGGGGGTTCTCTACATCATCTCTCTCTCACATATAGGAATGCGTTGAGCTACTAAGGATGAACGTATTACAACATGAAAAATATATATATAAAGGGCTCTTGCGCCTCCAAGTGAAAAAATTCAAAATAAATACTTGCTGCTCAATCTAAAAGTAAATAAATATATGTATATCTAAATACCCAAGTGAATGAAAGTAAAAGTGATAAGCGCAAAAAAATATATAAGTAATCACAACAAGTGCTGAATATAATGCGGATAATGCTAAATAAAACTACAGAGATATAAAAATTTCCATAAATGAAGTGATAAGGGCAATTTTCATAAATACAGACAAATTCTTCCAGTGATCTTCTAAGTCAGGGGTGTCAAACTCAAATACACAGTGCGCCAAAATGTAAAACTTGAACAAAGTCGTGGGCCAGCATTGAACAAATGAACCTTTTAACATGGACCCAACCAAGATTTGCTTTAACATTGAATATGGAACAAGCATATTCATTTATTAAAAAAGATTTAAATAATAATAATAATTTTTTAAATAAAATAACAATAATAAAATCAATCAACCATTCAAGCCATGTCTTGGAGTAGCAAGAAAAAGTGCATAAAGAAAACGTTAATTATTGCTCAGTTTGCTGCACACTGATCTAATCTGATGTGCCCAAGCCAGATACCTGGCATCTCTTCTTGGATGATAGTTCATCAATGTCTGGGCTCAGGCTTTAAGCTGAGGAAATCCTCAGTATCGAGCGAAGGTGTTCATCAGTCAGACGTCTCCTGTGAAATGTTTTGGTCATCTTCATCGAGGAGAAAAGTTGCTCACATAGATAAGTGCTGCCGAACATGGAGAGTATCTGAGCAGATTGGGTGGGGAGCTGAGGCATTGTGTCAGGGATGAACTGTGGAAACTGTGCGGCGCCCACAGCATCATACTTTGACTTCAGCGTGTCATTACACTGGAGTTCAATTAGCTTCATTTGGAGGTTGGTTGGTGCGTTTTCCACATTAACTGCAAAGGGATTACTGAGCAGTTCAAACCTACATTTCTGGACATCAAAGTCGGCAAATCGCCGGCTAAACTCAGCGCCGAGTACACTGAGTTTTTCAGCAAACTGTGTGCATGGGAACAAGTTGGTAAAGAACTGCGTTTTCATGGTTTGGCAGCAGGGAAAATGGCCTTGCAGCATCTGATTCTCCCACAGGCACAGTTTAGTTTTAAAAGCCCTCACTGCAGCGTACATGTCTGTGATGATGCGCCCCCGCCCCTGAAGCTGCAGGTTCAGCGCATCAAGATGGCTCGAGATGTCACACAGAAAGGCCAGCTCACACAGAAATTTTTTCTCCCGAAGCTCTGCTGTGTCCTTCTCTTTGCTTTCCAGAAACTGACATATTTCCTCATGCAGCTCGAAACATCTATTCAGTACATTTCCTCGGGCTTAACCATCTTACCTTTGTGTGATACGGCAGGTCTGAATACGCCGAACCACGCTCCTCCAGAAAAGACTTAAACTGGTGGTGATTCAGACCTTTGGCTCTTATAAAGTTAACTACTTGAGTTACTGTGGTCATAACATGTTCCATCTTTAGGGCTTTGCCACACAGTGATTCCTGATGTATGTTGCAGTGATAAACAGTTAGTTCACCTGCACAGTTCTCTTCCTACATCTTCTCCCGGACCCTGCCCACCAGTTCACTTGTTTTACCGCACATCGCTGGCGCACCATCTGTCGTTAATCCCACAAGTTTATCCCACGACAGCTTTATTTCAGTTATGCATTTGGAAACCTCCTCAAAGATTTCCTTTCCTGTGGTTGTGCCATGCATTGATTTGAATCCCAATAGCTCCTCCGTAACACACATATTTGAGTCCACTCCACGGATGAAGACTGACAGCTGAGCAGTATCAGATGCGTCACTGCTCTCATCCACAGCAAGGGAGAATGCAACGAAATCTTTTCCCTTTTCCAAAAGCTGGTCATACAGATTGGTGGCAAGATCACATGTGCAATCAGCTACTGTGTTTCTGCTCAGGCTCACGTTTGAAAAGGCTTGCTTTTTCTCTGGGCACACGATGTCACAAACTTTCAACATGCACTTTTTCACAAACTCTCCCTCATTAAAGGGCCGGGCTGATTTTGCGATCTCTACTGCTACAATATAACTAGCCTTTACAGCAGCCTCACTTTGTGATGTGGCTTTTTTGAACATATTCTGTTGTGAAACCAAACTTCTTTTCATCTCCTCCACTTTCTGGCTCTTTTGAGTCATGTCCAGGTTCTTGTACTTGTCATGGTGGTTTGTTTCATAGTGTCGTCGAATGTTGTACTCCTTAGTTATAGCCACGTTGACTCCACAAATCAGATAAACAGGTCTGTCTTTTACATATGTAAACAGATATTCTGTCTCCCACCTGTCCAGAAAGTTCCTGTTGACTGCCTTTCTTTTTGCCATTTTTGGGAAGGGGTTCCACAGTGACAGTTGTAGCTTGAGATCGCTATGACTTCTGTCACACAGGAGAGGGCATTTCTGGGACCTGTCCTGATTGACGCGCCAAAATAACAGCAAGGCATTATGGGATTTGTAGTATTAGCGATGAATGAATGCGCTGTATAATACCGGCGGGCTAGCTCTAGTAGTCATTTGGTATAGCCTCGCGGGCCAAATATAATTACACTGCGGGCCAAATTTGGCCCGCGGGCCAGAGTTTGACACCTATGTTCTAAGTGGTTCTTCAAGAAATGAGCTCACAGAGCGCTTACCTTCTTAAAATGAAAATGACTCCTTGAATGTGTAGCTCTCTGTTTATAATGATGGTGGATGGATATCTCACACACGCCAAATCGAATCTCCTCCTGGTGTCCAGTAATAAGGGCCAAATCCCCAGTGTATTCCTCAGTGGTTAATGGGATAAATGAAAGAAACTTCTCATGGTGAAGTACGTAATTAAAATTTTAATAAAGAGTAAAAAAACTGCTTACAAGCGGGAAAATGATCAGTACAATTCTCACTATACTTCCGGGTGTTCTTCCTGATGCTTCCATCCCTTACATGTTACACCAATCACGTGGCTTCATCAGAACATTATCCGCATTATATTCAGCACTTGTTGGTATTACAACATGCATTCAAGCCCTAGCGCTAAAAGATTACGATGCGCGTAAAAGATTCCAATGCACTTCTGTATGCAAGTGATTATCAGTACAGGACCCCAGGCGTCACTCCAATCAGAGAACAGAAGTTTGGGGGTTCTCTACATCATATCACTTTTAACATACAGAAATGCATTAGGCCACTAGGGGTGGCCCAGTTGAAGTCCCTCTAGGACGAAACGCGTAGGGCTTGGTTTATTACCCTTTCCCGCATTGCTTTCATTTTATTTGTGATCACTTTTATACCATTGGTTTTATTAAAATAAAACCGTTACCTCATTTATCTGCACCATTTGGGTTGCGTTTTTTGTTTCTGTTTTTTTCCCTTTCTATATGGTGCTTGGAGCCATCCGGCCGTTTCCACCCTATCCATCCGAGAGTTCCATTATTGCCATCCCATTTCTTCCAAGAACTCCACCAAGACATTGTGCATGTCCGGCTTTTCATTGAAGATTTGTATCGCTTCTACTGTGTTCGAGTGAGCCCAGCTGACTGTGCCATAAGGAGTTCTCAGGCTGTACCGATCTGCTGTTCATGACAGACAGGTCCTACTGTTCCGGTAAGAGCATACCACTTCTGTTTTTTGATTCAAGTGTCATCCTATCCGAGGATCTATGAAGTACAGTGCTTTTTTCATCTACTGATTTCCCATTCGTGGATGGACTTTTATATATGTTTTTTTTGTGTTATTATTGATGTATTTCAACATTTCCCTACCAGGACTTTTTCCACTCACGTGGTTTGTTGGGACTACACCATTCATTCAGCATTTATGTTGTCAATATTATTTTTATGTTTCACAGCGCTACATTTTTTCCACATGAAATACCTTCAACCCTTGGCATAGGAAAGTTAAGGAGGACATGTTCAGTAACTTAGGGCATGGGCCCGTAAACAAGTAACACCATGGGGGGTTATTTACCAATGGCAAATCCACTTTGCACTACAAGTGCACTTTCAAGTGCAGTGGCTGTAGATCTGAGGGGGGCATGAAAGGAAAATTAAAAAAACATAATTTTAGCTTGCACATGATTGCCTGATAAAATCAGCAGAGATTCCCCTCATTTCAGATCTACCCCTCAGATCTACAGCGACTGCACTTCCAAGTGCACTTGTAGTGCAAAGTGGATTTGCCATTCGTAAAAAAAAAACATGGTCAGAGCACAATGGGTAAAGGCGTGAGCATGGCTGGTGGCATTGAAGATTTCACGGGCAGAAATGAAAAAGATAAAGAACTGTTGAATTTAATTTAGATACTTTATTTCACTTTTTTTATGTATTTGTTTCTTCACACGTGTGTATATATATATATATATATATATATATATATATATATAAATATATATATATATATAGCATACCAGTCTTAGTCTGTAGCGGTTTAAAATTGAGTTGACCCACTCTTTGCAGCTATAACAGCTTCAACTTTTCTGGGATATATATAAGAAGGCCAGTTTGGTGGCCTGAATTTATGGGAGGAACCTTGGGGGTATTTAAGTGGACCACTCATCTGTGCGCTTTGTCGGTTCCAGTGCACGATTCGTTATGTCACCAGACCAACTCTTTCAGCTCACTTTGTGTTTGTGAGTCTATTGTTCCCGAATTGAGTGTGGTACGGTTGCTCTATTCATGGTTATGTCGATCGAGTCTTGCTCACTGTTGCAGGTAGGATTTGTAACCTTTTTCGTATCATGTTAAAATCTTTCCCATTCATGCATGTACCCTGTTTTCGTATGTTTGGTCCCCTGCAGGAGAACTTAGGAAACATTCGTGAGTCTCCATTCGCAGTCGTTATTTTACCAAGATACTAATCGCAGAATAATTTTCCAAATGCGTCATGCATGGCGATACACCACGCGGCAAGTCACAGGCCAGTTTTACCATTTATATTTACCCGATTAGTAGCTGATCCATTTAATACTTAGTATAGTCCCATTCAAATCTAGTCACAACGATTCATATTAGATGCTTTTCAGTCATGTCATTTATCCTACAACGGATTCATATTGGTTCATGTAATTTCCCTACAACCAATTCATATCGGATCTATTCAATACTCACTGCAGTCTGTTTTGAATCTAGTCGCTTTGGCGGCACATTGATTTGTATCGGATTCATTCCATATGCACTGCAGTCCAATCTGAATCTAGTCGCATCAGGCGGCACAACGATTTGTATCAGATCAATTTCATACGCACTACAGTCCCATTCAAATCTAGTCACGTTAGCGGCACAACGTTTCGTATCGGATGCTTTCCATACACTGATTCGTATCGGTCACGTCATTTATCCTACAACTGATTCGTATAGGATCCATTCAATACTCACTACAGTCCACTTCTAATCTAGTCGCATCGGCAGCACAACAATTTGTATTGGATTAATTCCATACACACTACAGTCCGATATTAATCTAGTCTCGCCGGTGGTACAACGATTCGTATTGGATTCATTCCATATGCAATACAGTCCGATTCAAATCTAGCCGTGTGAGCGGGAAAACAATTTTTATCGGATCCATTCCCTACACACTAAAGTTTGATCTAACCTAGTCACATCAGGCAGCACAACGATTCGTTTAGGATCCATTCCATACGCACTACAGTCCGACCGAATCTTGTCGCATCAGGTTGCACAGCGTTCCGTACTTGTACTCGGTCTTAAAAAAGTGGTATCGGTGCAACCTAATATATTGAGATATATATATATATATATATATATATATATATATATATATATATATATATATATATATATATTGGAGTGTAAAATTATCGCTGCACCATTTTCCAAAATCTATTGGTTAACACGCATATATGGGAGCGTGGTAGGTTTAGACAGGTGATATACAGTATGTAGATTGTAAATAATAGTGTAGAAATTCATAAAGTGTAGTATCCTCCGATTAGATAATTGATGTATAGATATTAGTAGGATGATTATAAATGATGTTGTTCCGCAGCAACACACCAGGCCCTCCAGAGAGCGCAATTTTAATTCAACGACTTCAATACAGAATAAAGTCCAAAGTCCATAGATGATACAAAAATCCAACAGAGTAATTCAGATTTCTACCTGCGCCCCCATACTTATACAGAAAGAATACAGGAGTACCTTCTCTCTGACCAGATGACCTGAATGTCAAAGCTGTCAAAGCTGACTAAAAGAATAAATATCCTTTTCACTGAATAGCTGACAATTTGGTCGTCTTTGAACCACTTCCTGTCTTGCAGAGTGTCAGGTAATTGTTACTTCCAGCAGGAGTCACCAATTAGTATTAGGGAGCAAACTAGTATACATCCTTGCATACCAATTAGCTCTCTTTAATAAGTAATTAGATTACCTGTGGTCTGAGTAGTCTTGCTTCCTTATGTGTGCAAACAATGTACTCTTTGACGTTAACAGGCCAGCTCACACACCTAGTAGTCTTGCATAAGATTAACACGTCAAAGGGTCTTCCGTACCTTTTGATATGTAAGAATTCAGCTGGCTTGGACAGTTCAACTGAATTCTTGGCCAATATGGTATTGCAATATAATATATTATGCAATACATAATATAACATTATATATAAAATACCTACACATCTATATTAATATTACAACAAATAGCACAAAGATACGCCAATGTATCTGAATCGCGGCCACACAGAACATCTAAAAAAGATATAGACTGAAAGACGTGTCTTGCACATTCAGCTCTACAAAGTTACAGATGGAATGATCAGTAAAAGATATCAGACATCAACCAAAACATATACCATCTGTATATTGGACGCTCAACATGTTTCATGGGGAACACCAGGTAGCCAGCATGTAGAGTCTTCCAGTCTATATATTTTTTAGATGTTCTGTGTGGCCGTGATTCAGATACATTGGCGTATCTTTGTGCGGGCGTAGCGTATCTTCTTTACGCTACGCAGCCGCAACATAGAGAGGCAAGTGCAGTATTCACAAAGCACTTGCTGCATAAGTTGCGGCGGCGTAGCATAAATTGGCCGGCGTAAGCCCGCCTAATTCAAAGTAGGAAGGAGGTGGGCGTCTATTTAAATTAAACGTGACCCCATGCAATTGAATGGCCGGTCGAACTGGGCATTCGCGCGCATGTTCAGAATCACGTTGCATATACTCCCTAAGATACGTCAGCGCAATGCCTACGACGTGAACATAACCTACGCACAGCCCTTTTCACGTAGTACTACGTAAACGGCGTACGCAACATAAAATTTGACGGCCTCGTTCCCTGGCCCATACCTTTGCATTACCTGCGCCTGCTATATGAGGGGTAACTTTACACCGGACGTAAGCCTTGTGCAAATCGCGTATATGAAGCGGCCGGGCGCATCTACGTTCGTGAATCGGCGTATCTTACTCATTCGCATATTTAAAATGGGAACGCCGAATGCGTCCAGCGTAACTATGTGCCCACGATACGCCGGCGTAGGCAAGTTATGTCGGACGGCTGAAGCCATGTTTTTCGACGTATCTCGTTTTGTGAATCGGCGCAAAGATGCGACGGCGCACATTTGTTCTTAGGACGGCGTATCTTTTGATATGCCGGCGTAAAGCGTTTCTGAATCCGGGCCTGTGTTTTTAAAGATAAGTTTGAAATAAAATGACATTTTATAAATTTACTTTGGTTATGTCTAGCCATGAAAGTCAAATAAATAAAGTTAGTAAAGATAGTAGTGCTGTTTCCAGATGTTTTGTAAAGGACCTGTGGGTAAATAGAAAGTGATTATTTTCAGCCAGTAAACTGACACAGTTGTCTTCACTGTGTTCACTGTGATCAACCTTTATTTTCTTTTATCTTTAATCAAGTTTTGTTGCTTTAAATTGTGTGATTTTTATTTTGTTTCATTGAACAATTTGCTTGAAATCATTTTTCGTTTTGTTTTTAGATGTGGAAGAAAACCCACCTAGTATTTTCTTTTAGGCTGGATTCACACTATTGCGAATTTGAAGCGGCTTTCCCCGCATCCAATTTGCATGTCAGGAGATTGTGATCAGCTCAATATAAAGTCGGTTCACACATCTCCGGAGTGGCTCTGGTGCAAATTGCACAAGAGTCTTGTGCGTCTTCTGGTCCTTTTCAGGTCCAAATTCAGCCAAAAATTTGGACTGAAATGGTACCTTAAACGGTGAATGGGATGCTGCATTGCCTATGACCATTACATCCATTCTTTGCTGGATTACTTGATTTCATTTGAATACTTTATATCATTGCAGGATTTACCAAGAGTTAAAAGAAGCCAGCATGTGACTCGGTCTACCAGACCAGTGTTTCTCAACCTTTTTCCAGTCGGGGCGCCCTTGAAAAAATGTTTCAGTCTTGAGGCACCCCTGTCCAAGACTTGGTTCACGTCGCTGTGTGTTGCGAAAAATGCGCAAAATCGCGCTCGTTCTTGACACACAGACAAATGCTCTGCTCTTTAGGGGTGCCATTAATTCTTAATGGTGCCCCATTCATTGGCAAACATGGGTTGCTTTTGTTGTGACACAATTAAGAAAAAAGGGTCGGGGACTTTGTTTCCCTGCATTACTGCGGGTAGGGAAATGAATGGGCTGCCCTACACGTAGCACGCATCCACACAGAACCAAGAGCTTGTTCACATGTCAGGCTGGAGGGGCAGTAAAACCACATGGTTGAGCTGTTTTTAGCACCCCCAACTTTTGCCCCTTTAGCTGCAGAGGCAACAGCTGGGAGTGTAAACATGCTGTGGCTGCAGCTGGAGGTATACCCAGGGTGAATGGGGCTTAAAACAGGTGGTGAGGAGGCAAGATATGCCTCTTTATTGGCTGACAAATGCCCCTGAAAAGCGATATGAACACAAATTGCTTTTCAGATGAGCAGAAGTCCTTGCTGCTATCTCGAACAAGCCCTACAAAAGTAGTTGTGATTGTACAGGAATAGGGGGGTCAGGCTTAAAAGTAACATACATACAGACAGATGCGCACGCACACAAACAGGCACACATACACACACAACCAGTGTGTGTGTTTGTACGTGTGTCTGTCTGTGTGCGTGCGCATCTGTCTGTATGTATGTTACTTTTAATCGTGACCCCTTATTCCTGTACCATCAGAACTAATTTTGTCACACACATACACTAACAGACATGTGTACAAATGCACACATACACTGAAAGAAGAACTGTCAGAGCTGCACAACAACCAATCAGATCCAGAGTGCTGTAGCCATGAATGGAGGATGTGGGGTGTCAGTGACTGTGGCAGCTGGTTATTCATAGCAGAGCCCCCCCCCACCACCTTACCCTTGGCCTCGCAGTCAGCGCAGTACTTGTTGGCCTCCTTTCCTCAGCATACGAGACAGGGTGGCCTGGTGCTGCTCATTCAGCTTTAGGGCCTTCTCTCTCTCTGAGCGGGTGGCAATGTCTGCGGGTAGGGGAGCAGTGTCGGTCATGGTGGCTCTACCCTTTCTTCTTCCCCCTCAGGGAAAAGCGTGCCAGGCAGAGTTCAGGATGGTACCCGCGGCTCTCACGTCACAGAAGCAGTGCGTGCGTCCGACCCTCCCATAGCAACCGATGACGTATTCGGTTGGCATCACGCGGTCGGGAGGCCCGCACAGCTTACCGAGTGCCGGGAAGTGAGTTTTACACAGCGGACCGGCACCGCTGTAAAGACAAATGATAACGAAGTGCCCAGCAGTAGTGTTACATCAGATAGCAGCCATAGCTGCCAATTATTGGGGTCATTTTGCCGCGGCACACCTGGGGACTCTTCAGGGCACACCAGTGTGCCGCGGCACACTGGTTGAGAAACGTTGTACCAGACTCCATCTTTAATTGCGATACCACTTTTGATATTTAATACCTTGGATCCTTTACACATCAAGGCTTACTGTATTTATCTTCCTAATTTAAACTGAACCTTAATGTTTGATTTGAAAAATAGAAATAATTGAGTATTGGCCATGTTCCTTTTTTTTTTTCACTAGGATTAACATTTTCAAGACACGTTTCTTCCAGGTGCAAGCACTTTTGCACAAAGTTGTAGCAAAATATTACAAAAAAAACATTGTTTTTATTACGTGTGCACTAATTTGGCTACAATTACCTCAAGCAAGATAGAAGATTAGAAAAATATAGTCTTACGCAGGTTAGTGATGTACATGATGGAACTTGCAGTAACTTCCGTAAGAGAGATGATCTTCCTGCTATAATATTACATGATCATTCTCATTGTTGTAATAAGAGAGAGAGAAAAAAAAAAACAGGATATGATGTTGCGTACGCCAATAGATACAAGGAAGCAACAATTCGATTTTTTTTGACAGATGTTGTAATTCTAAACAGGTTTAAAATGATACTAAACACTAAATACTAAATACTAGACAAATGATACTAAACTTGTTTAATTTACATTGCCCCCTCTATTTCTGTATGTGGATGATGGCACTGTAATTATTTCATTAAAAAAAAACATTTTTCCTATGTGATATACAGCTGTCACAAAACTCAGCTCTTTTCCAGCCTGTGTACAGGAAAACATAAGTAGGAGAAGTGGGGGAAGATGGGGCACCAAGCCCCGGGACTTTAAACGGTGTACAGATAAATCAATGAAGAAAGATTAAGAAAATACAAAATTTCTTTAATTTAAACATACAAAATTGAAATAAAATGATTAGAATGACATAATCAATTGATGGTCCATGACGAACCGATGTGGCTCACAATGAAGGCCACTGGAGTCCCTATACCCGACAGTTGCCCAACATGTTTCGCCCAGGGCCGGGCTTCATCAGGGGCTTAGTACAGGGAAAAACTACAAAATAGATAAAGAAACACACATTAATTAAACCAGGGATCCTCAAACTACGGCCCTCCAGCTGTTGTAGAACTACATATCCCATGAGGCATTGTAACACACTGACATTCACAGACATGACTAGGCATGATGGGAATTGTATTTTCTGAACAACTGGAGGGCCGTAGTTTGAAGACCCCTGAATTAAACAATAAGACCAATTGCTCATTGAGAAGAAGTACATGGTTGTATATCAAAGAAAAAATACATTAGACAATAAACGTTTTTAACAGAAAAACGATAAATATAGGGAAAATAAATAGTGTTAACAACAATGTAGCATGCATAGAATTTGCATAATAGAAATAAAACAAAATGTGGTGTCCTTGATTGATGTCTTCCTGCCTACAGTCTACCTTATAAGTAGGAGAAGCTTCTAATCCTCTGGTGGTGGTCACACATTCAAAAAATTTAAAATAAATACATAGGCCCGGATTCACAAAGCACTTACGCCGACGTATAAAGGGATTTTTAAATACAGCTTACCTGTAAAATCCTTTTCTTGGAGTACATCACGGGACACAGAGCGGCATATTCATTACTATGTGGGTTATATGGAGTACCTTCAGGTGTGGACACTGGCAATCTTCAAACAGGAAGTCCCCTCCCTATATAACCCCCTCCCCTAGAGGGAGTCCCTCAGTTTTGTAGCAAGCAGTATGCCTCCCAAAATGGTCACCCAAAAGAGGGGTGGGAGCTCTGTGTCCCGTGATGTACTCCAAGAAAAGGATTTTACAGGTAAGCTGTATTTAAAAATCCCTTTTTCTTTCTCGTACATCACGGGACACAGAGCGGCATATTCATTACTATGTGGGATGTCCGAAAGCAATGCTTTAATGAGGGGAGGGAGACATCTTCCAAAGAAGGATTCAATTTTAGAGCTAAACTCAAATCATAATAATATTTCCAAATTAGTCAAGAAAGAAGAACCTTTTTTTTTTTTTTTTTTTTTTTTTTTTTTTTTTATATAACCAAGGGTGTTTCTGATCCCGAGGATTTCAAACTGCAGCCTGTAGTACTGCCTGACCAAAGGCAGTATCCGCATTTCTTCTCACGTCTAGTTGATAAAACCTTGTAAACGTGTGGACTGATGACCACGTTGCCGCCTTGCATATCTGAGCCATAGAGATCTGATGGTGTGCTGCCCAAGAGGCGCCCATGGCCCTGGTAGAATGGGCCTTTACCGACAACGGAGGGGGCAACCTCTTCAATCCGTAGGCTTGAATGATTAATTGTCTAATCCATCTCGAGATGGTGGATTTTGCAGCTGCCTGCCCCTTCTTGGGGCCATCTGGTAGAACGAATAACACCTCTGTTTTCCGGATCTTTTCCGTAGCTTTAAGATAGGCCTTCATGGCCCGGACAATATCCAAGGTATGCGGCAACCCCTCCTTTCTAGATGTAGGTTTTGGAAAGAAGGATGGAAGTACCAAATCCTGGTTTAAGTGAAATTTGGATATAACCTTTGGTAGAAAGGAAGGATGGGGCCGGAGAACTGCCCTGTCCTTATGCAGAACAAGATATGGTTCCTTACACGATAAGGCTGCTAATTCTGACACTCTCCTGGCCGAAACTATGGCGACCAAGAAAACCAATTTTCTTGTCAGTAAGAGTAAAGGAATCTCAGCCAAAGGCTCAAAAGGCTGTTTCTGTAGAGTGGACAGGACAAGATTTAGGTCCCAAGGACAAACTGGTGACTTGACAGGAGGATTAATACGCAAGACCCCCTGTAAGAAGGTCTTTACCAGCGAGTGGGTGGCCAGCGGCCTCTGAAACCACACTGACAGAGCTGAGATCTGTCCTTTGATTGTGCTTAGTGCCAGGCCTTTATCCACTCCTAGCTGGAGAAAACTTAACACCCTATCAATAGTATATTTGCGGCAATTCCATCTTTTGGATTCACACCAGCCTATATAGTTCCTCCACACCCTGTAATAAATTACCCTGGAGACCGGCTTTCTAGCCTTAATCAGGGTAGGGATTACCTGCCTAGACAGACCCCTACCCCTGAGAATCAGGGATTCAGCCTCCAGGCCGTCAAATTTAGACGCTGTAATGTAGGGTGGAGGATCGGGCCTTGTGAGAGTAGGTCTGGTTGTAGAGGAAGAGTCCAAGGGTCTCCCACTGCCATATTCAGGACTAGTGAGTACCAAGCCCTCCGGGGCCAAGCTGGAGCTATTAGAATGACTGGCTTGTGCTCCACTCTGATCTTGCGCAACAGGCGGGGGAGTAACTGTAGTGGAGGGAATGCATATAGAAGTTTGAATTGATGCCAAGGGCAAACCAACGCATCGGTTCCGCAGGCCATAGGATCCCTCGCTCGAGACACGAACCTGTCTAGTTTCTTGTTGAACCTGGATGCCATTATATCTACGTCTGGCGTTCCCCACCTCTGGCAGATTGTCTGAAAGACCTGGGGATGCAGAGACCACTCCCCTGGCAACAGACTCTGGCGACTTAAGAAGTCTGCCTGCAGGTTGTCCACTCCGGGAATGAATATCGCTGAAATGCAGGGTACATGAACCTCTGCCCATTGAAAATTCAAGTTCACTTCCCTTTGAGCGGCCTGGCTCCTGGTTCCCCCTTGGTGGTTTATGTATGCCACCGCCGTGGCATTGTCTGACTGGATTCTCACCGGGAACCCCTTTAATCTGGAGGTCCACGCCAACAGGGCTAGGCGAGCAGCTCTGATTTCCAAGATATTGATGGGGAGCTGCCTCTCTGCTTTCACCCAAGTTCCCTGGCGGGAGAACCCTTCGAAGACCGCCCCCCAGCCTGCCAGGCTGGCGTCTGTGGTAACTACCTTCCAGACAACAGGGCTGAAGGATCTTCCCTTTAGAAGATTCTGAGGGTTCAACCACCAGGCCAGGCTCTGTCGGACCCTTGATGATAGCGTCAAAGGGGACTCTAAGGCATGTGCCCTCTTGCCCCAGGCTGCTAGAATGGCTGCCTGTAGGACGCGAGTGTGGATCTGAGCGTATGGTACTGCCTCGAACGTGGCCACTAGCTTGCCTAGTAATCGCATACACAGGCGAATAGTTGGTCTTTTCTTGTTTATAACCAACTGAACCAACCCCTTGATCGCCTTGATCTTTACAAGGGGCAGGAACACCTTTTGATGTTCTGTGTCTAACCTCATGCCGAGGTATTCCAACTGCTTTGTAGGCTGGAATGCTGACTTTCCCTGGTTTAGGACCCAGCCGAATTCTTCGAGGTACCGAACCGTGAGGTTTACTGCCTTTTGCAGACCCGTCCGTGAGTGATCTATGATTAAAAGGTCGTCCAAGTATGCTAGGACTGTGACTCCTTGGATCCTTAAATTGGCCAGAACTGGGGCTAGGATCTTCGTGAATACCCGGGGGGCCGTGGCCAGCCCGAAAGGGAGCGCCCTGAATTGGAAGTGTCGCTGCCCCACCGCGAAGCGTAAAAACCTTTGATGCGACTGAAAGATTGGTACATGAAGGTAAGCATCTTTTATGTCTATGGAGGCCAGAAAATCGTCTTTCTGAAGCGCGGCGGCTGCTGACCGGATGGATTCCATCCGGAAGGACCGCACCCTTAGATAAGCGTTTAACCTCTTTAGGTCCAAGATTGGCCTGACATCGCCGTTGGGCTTTGGTATGACAAAGAGATTGGAATAGAAACCTAGGCCTTGCTCTTGGGCTGGCACTTCTATAATTACGTCCTGGCAAAGCAGGTGATCCAAAGCTGCCAGCATTGAGGCCTTCCTTGCTGGATCCCTTGGTAGCCTTGATTCTTGAAAATGAGGCGGAGGATATCTTAGAAACTCCAATCTGTAACCTGTGGTTACAGATGCCCGGGCCCAATTGTCGGGGATCTTGGCTTCCCAAACTTCTGAGAAGAGACGAAGCCTTCCCCCCACCCGTGAGAGTGGGGGCGCCCCTTCATAAGGCAGACTTAGGGGCTGTCTTTGACGGCTTGCGATACCACGGCTTCTTACCCCCAGGGGTCTGTCCCTGCGATCTACTGTTAACGTTGGATCGTGCAGGCGGCCGTCGATACTGCCTGGAATTAGAGGGCCCCGAGACAGGAAAAAGCTGCCTTTTAAATGTAGGAGCCCGGAATGTCTTTTTGACCGGTAAAAGGGTACTCTTGCCATTTGAAATAGTCTGAATATATTTATCCAGATCTTCTCCGAAGAGTCGTCCTCCATGGAAGGGAAATCCTGCCAGAAGCTTTTTGCATGGGGGTTCTGCCGCCCAGTTCTTCAACCATAAGAGCCTTCTCATGTGTACCAAACATAGTGATAAACGAGAAGCCTGCTGGATGGAATCTTTTATAGCATCTACCGCGAAACACAGAGCTCTGGGAATGTCAGCAAACTCTTCTGCTTGTTGGGTAGGCATGTCCTTTAACATCTCTTTTGTCTGGTCCTTTAATGCCTGACAAACTCCAATTGCAGCTACCGCTGGCTGCACCACTGCTCCTGCCGTAGCAAAGGATGCTTTTAAAAAGGGTCTCTAATCTTTTATCAACCGGATCTTTAAACATATGTATGTTTTCCACCGGGCAAGTTAGTGATTTATTCACACATGAGATGGCTGCATCCACTACTGGGAGCCTCCACTTCTTGGAGAATTTTTCCTCCATGGGATAAATGACCGCAAATCTTTTCGGTGGCAGAAAAACCCTGTCCGGCCGTACCCAATCCCGAAAGATCAATTCCTCCAAGAGAGGATGGACCGGAAAAACTGCGTTGCTTAACGGGGCTTTCAAAGAGCCCAGAGAGGATACCGGAGGAACCTGAAGTTCTGGCAATGGCAAACTAAATGCCGAGCGGACCATGTCCGTCAAAGACTGTACCCACAGTCTCTCTGTCTGGGAGTCTGAAAATGGTTCCTCAGAGGTAGACCCCTCCATCCCTGAACCCTCTTGGTTCAGGTCCAGTTGATCCTCCTGTGATTCTAATTCCTCCGGAGAGAGAATCTCAGCATCTGAGGATACACCCCCTGGTGATGGGGATCTAACCCGTTTCTTACCAGGAATAGCTCTGGCGATCAATGCCGCTATTCTCTCTTCTAGCCCCCCTAGGGATACGGCTAGCATCTCCTCTGTGATAAACACAGGGCTGGGCTGATCTGGGCCAGCCTCCGCACCAGATCCCCCTAATGGGGTCATCCAAGGCGCTTCTTAAATTAATAAGCTGCGGGGAAAGTATCGGCATATCAGAATCAGAAAGGGACCCCTTTTGTTTTTTGGTCTTTTTTGTCCCCTTTGACCCCGAACCCTTGGAAGCCATAATACAAAATCGAGGGACTCCGCCCACACAACAGACTGTAGTGGCCAGGAGTACAAATTTCAGAGTTTAGGGGAGAACAGATCACTAGTGTCCCCAAAAACTGATGGGCCCGTATGTTGGTCTTTTCTTTTTTTTTTTTTTTTTTTTTTTTAAATAATTATATATTATATATTATATATTTGACAACATACAATGACCCTAATTTAAGTTTGCCAGCCTCCAACCTGCTGCAAAATAAGGGGGATTTCTTGGCTTAACAATAAAGGCATTGGAACAAAGTCCACATGTACTACCCCTCTTCCGCCACCGGGAGTCACTGTTCTGCCGCTCTGCGTCCTCTCCTTGAAAAAATCAGCCTCAGACTGAGCCCTGACAAGGCCTGCTGTCTATAACAGCACAAAGGCGCGCCCCTGTATGACGCCGCAGGCCCGCCCCCCCCCGCCCTCCTGTCTGGACGGCGCGAAAAAACGTCAATAAGACGTGCGCGCGCACGCGCGCGCGCGCGCGTATGCCGGATACAGGAGGAACATGGAGGAGCCGCGCTGCTGGAGATCCAGGCACGCAGAAATAGGCGGCAGATTCAAACCCCCGGCCAGGTAGGACTCTCTCAAGGCCCCTAGGGATCCTTACTAGCCCTAGGAAGAAACAGCAGGTTAGCTAGCAACACATATCTAGATAGGGGGGCCTAGTGATGGGGGGAGAAAGGGTGTCATCCTGTCTCTTTTAGACATAGTGATCACGGTTGCCCATGCAGAGCATACTTAGGCTATCCCCCCTTTTAGGTTACCCCGGGGAGCCTGCTGTCGAACCAAGTCCCGCAGGCTCCCCCTTACCTGCTCCATGCTGCAGGATGTTTGACCAGCAAACTGATCCAATCTTCTCCCATCTCCGTGGGAGCGTAGTAGACCTTCAGGCCCTGGGGTCCTATGAAGGTACCCACTGTCCTGGACCTATATAGCACCCTGGCAAAACAGGAACTTTATGGTTTTTGCAAACTCCAAGTCCTGGGCCCAGGGTCCAGCCCTCCAAAGAGGAGCATTATAGGCAAAACCCCACGGTTTGGGGCCCGGGTACTGTCCACTTTGGCACTGAGGCTCCTTGGACAGATCCGGTAGCCCGCCCCTAATCCCAAGGATGTGGAGCAAAGCTATTCCGTGACCAACACCTAAGACACTGGCGAAAAAACTGAGGGACTCCCTCTAGGGGAGGGGGTTATATAGGGAGGGGACTTCCTGTTTGAAGATTGCCAGTGTCCACACCTGAAGGTACTCCATATAACCCACATAGTAATGAATATGCCGCTCTGTGTCCCGTGATGTACGAGAAAGAAATACAGATACGCCGACGTAAGTACAAATGTGCGCCGTCGTATCTATGCGCCGACCCACAAAGATATATAGAAAAATAGGCTTCAGCCACCCGACGTAACTTTCCTACGCCGGTGTATAGTGGGCGCATATTTACGCTGGACACATGTGGCACTCCCATTGATTTTCGATGCAAATGAGGCAAATGCAGTGATTCACGAACATTCTTGCGCCCGGCGCATTATATACGCGGTTTGCGTAAGTCGTATGGCGGCGTAAAGTTATTCCCCATATTGGAGGCGCAACTCATGCAAAGGTATGGACCAGGGAACGAATGCCGTAGAATTTTACGTAGTTTACGTTGTACGTGAATAGGGTTGGGCGTAGGTTACCTTCACGTCGTAGGCAGTGTTTTGACGTATCTTAGGCAGTTGTTTCGATGTGATTGTGAGCATGCCCACTGGGATGCGTCCAAGGCACGACGCATGTGCAGTTCGTTTTATGTACTTGTCTGACGCTCGGCCCATAATTTGCATGGGGTCAGGCTTAATTTATATGTATCACGCCCACTTCCAGCCCCCTTCCACTTACGCCTACGAATATACGCTACGCTGGAGCAGAGTTGGGAGCATTTGTTTTGTGAATTCCATGCTTTCCTCTCCGTGCTGCGCCGGCGTAGCGTAAAAGACATACGCTACGGTGGCATATATATGCGCCGATGTATGTGAATCCGGGCCATAGTCTTTGGAATACAGAGTAAAAATAAATAATTAATATCAATAAACTGTTTTAAATTGTCATACAAATATACAGTATATTTGAAATCAAATATTTGAAATTAATGTATTATTTTTTGACAATGACATGGTGTGGACAGATGTCACGACCCTCCAGCTTGTGTCTTAGAATAACAGGGAGGACATGCCTCCATTAATATACATATAATATCCTGCCTCTATTTGGGTTAATTTACTAAAGGCAAATAGTCTGTGCATTGCATGTGCAGTTGCTCTAGAATTGCAACAAACATGCATTGAAAATAGAAAAACAGCATTTTTGCTTGCACATGATTGGATGATAAAAATCAGCAGAGCTTCAGTGCTTCCCCTCAGATCTAGCACAACTGCACTTGCAGTGCACAGTATATTTGCCTCTAGTAAATCTATTTCATTGTGATCAGCTGGTTAATGGGCATGGAGGAAGAGGGAGGGTATAGGCTGAGTGTGTGAATCTATAGTCACATGGGCTGCTCAGATGTGATAGAGAGGAAATGCTCAACATAAAAACTCACTGAAAACCGAGCAAGTGCAAAGATGCCAACACCTAACTGAATTAGGGACATGAACAGAAGGTGGAGATAGAGAGCAGGAGGCTCAACCAGGATTTTTTTCAGAATACAGAAAACAAATCTCAGGCCGCGTACACACGAACAAATAAATCTGTTCAAATCGGTCTGACAGAGCGATTTGATCAGATTTGTCTGCTGGGCTATTTTGGTTTGATCGCTGTACACACGATCAAACCAAAATCCCCGCCAGCAGACAGCATGGTGACGTGGCGATGACGTTGACGCCGCCACGTCACCGCACCAGGAAGTAAAACATTAGACGCATGTGCGGGCACATATGTCTGCTGGTTAGCGTACTAACCAGCAGACATATCGGACGGACGGATTCCCAGCAGACAGATTTTAAAGCATGCTTTAAAATCTGTCTGCTGGCAAAATCTGTCTGTCCGCCCGTACACACGATCAAATTTGTCCGCTGAAACGGTCTGGCAGACCGTTTCCAGCAGATAGATTCGATCGTGTGTACGCGGCCTCATAGTGACTAAGCATGAACAGCATGTAATACAACATTTATTGATGTTTTTTTAGAATGAGGGTTTAGTGACACTTTAAAGTAGGAGTAAACTCCTTGGTTGATTTTTACCTATATGTAAGCCTATAATAAGGCTTACCTATAGGTACCGTAAATATCCCCTAAACGTGCACAGTTTTTAGGAGATATTTACTTGCGAAGCCATTGGTGACGTCCCCGCCGCATGCGCTCTGAAAGAGCGGCATACCCGTGCCATTCCTTCAGAGACCTGTGCTGTGAACATCGGATCCCACCCGGACGCACAGGAGTATCGTCATTACGGCTGGTCCAATCAAAGGACCAGAGTCCGCCAACCCAGAAGGAAGACCAGGTGATAAAAGAATCCCTGACCAGTTAACAACTGTGCCATAGCCGAAAGACGGCTACAGCACGGCTTGATATCTCTGGGAGGGGATACTATGATGTCCTCCCAGAATCGCGTGCCCCCCTGGGGCCTGTCCATGCCACCGGGTTCGCGGTAAAGTGTGATTTGGATATCTTTTTATATCCTTTTCCATCTTTGTAAAGTTTCATTACCTTGTTACAGAGGTCTTTTGACTGCTCTTTTCTACCCCCTCGTGGCTCAGTGTCTAGCCTGCTTAGTGCATCCATGTGAGAGATAACAAACTCATTGACTATTTATGCACAGACACTAATTGTGATTTAAAAAGCCACAAATGGGAGAAATTAACCTTTAATTGCCATTTTAACCTGTGTGTGCCACCTTCTGTGTCTGGGCCATTTGGGTGATTTCTGTTATCATTATGATTTAAAAAGGATCCAAAAATCGAATAATACTCTGTATTAATACATGGATTAAATTAATTGCTATCCTTAAATAAAAGATAGTTTTTTGGGTATAAGTCATATTTTCAATATTGATGTCCCAGGTTTATTGCAGATTGTTTTTCTTTAAATGGACAGTGTGCGTTTAGAGATCTGAATTCACACGTACCTGCACCCACACCCGAATGGATGTCGAATTGGGAAGCATCTGTTGTATCCATGCAACCACTGGATCACTGTTGACTCAAATAAGGTTGCCTACACGCAGATGAATAGGTAATGAGCCAAGCTGACACCGGTCTGGCTACTCTCTATAAGGGCAGCTTCACACTGATCCACTGCTCTCAGGGCCAGATTAAGAACATCATGAGCCTGGTGCTGAGGATTTTGGTGGGCCTTTTTATAAATAATAAATAAATATACAAACAATTTTTTGTTATAACAAATTAAATTAAAGAGAGAGAGAGAGGGAGGATGAGAAAGAGAGAGGGAGGGTGAGGGGTAAGGGAGGGAGGATGAGAGAGAAAGGGGGGATGAGAGAGGATGTGCATGAGCATGTATGGGAATGACATCATGCAGCCCAGCCAAGGCAAGTGACCGAAGGCACAGAGCCCAGAAGGAAGACTGGATGAACATGGAAGCGCCCGGGACCCGCCGGATAGATCACAGATCGAAGCACTGGAGGGCTCAGTCTGACAATTTAAGTGTACCCTAATGTGCTAATATGCTGTACATATTTGTACACTATGGCATAACCTACCTCAGGGCCTCTAAAAAGTAGTAATGTTAGCAAAGTTTACTGCCGCTTTATTATCACAGGATCCCAGGAGCCTCTCATGGGGCCCCCTACTGACCCGGTGGTCTTTGGGCAGTGCCTAAGTGCATAGTTGCCAACATTTCAAAAATATTTTTAAGGGACACTTTTTTTTACAAGTACTATATTTAGAGTAGCTGAGATCCCCTATGTTCCTCTATACATCACAGTATAAATCACAAAATTAAATGAGTACTAATAATGGGGCTGAACAAATATGAGGACTGAGAAGATTTCCTTTAGTTGAACTAACAAGTGTCTCCATTCTAGAGCTGGTAACATTAAGGATATTCAGTATAATTTTAAAGAACTGTTTTTGTGGGTAATAGGCGTAGGGGAGGAGTATGGATGGTATAAAACTGGGAAATATGTGCAGGTGATGGAGAGGAATGTGGAGGATCTAACAATGGGCACTATGTACAGGAGAGGAGTGTGGAGGGTATGACAGTGGGCAGTATGCACAGGAGAGGAGTGTGGAGGGTATAACAGAGGGTGGTATGTACTACCAGAGAGGAGTGTAGAGGGTATGAAAGTGGGCTTAGACGCTCACCCCACAGTGGGCATTTGGCAATTGTGCCTCCATTGTGAGGACACTCACTGTTAGTGTTCGGACCACAGAATTATGGGGTGCCTTGGCGCGGCTCTGTGGCTCACGCATGCGTTTGCAAATGCGTGTGGACAAAACCCCTGTTTTTAACGCACACTATTAGACAGGTAAATTGGTTGTTCTGCTAGCTGGTCGGTAAGTAGGCTTGGTTATTCCCTGGGCATTCCCCAGGTTTTTGTTGTTATCTGTTTTAGCCTTCCATTGCTACTTACTGCGATTGCCAGCCATAGATAGGGGCGGTGGATACGTTTTGTTTCACCTGTGGTGTTTATATTGGTCCAGCAGTGCACCAACACCTTTGCAGCCATTGTGCTATATGCTGGGTGCTTGGTGTGCTCCTGTACTTTTAAGGAGGGGTGGCTCCCCTTCAGTCCATCTGCCCCTATCTATCCATTAAAATGCATGTGCCTCCATTGTGAGGACACTCACTGTTAGTGTTAGGACCACAGAATTATGGGGTGCCTTGGCGCGGCTCTGTGGCTCACGTATGCGTTTGCAAATGCGTGCGGACAAAACCCCTGTTTTTAATGCACACTGTTAGACAGGTTAATTAGTTGTTCTGCTAGCTGGTTGGTAAGTAGGCTTGGTTATTCCCTGGGCATTCCCCAGGTTTTTGTTGTTATATGACAGTGGGCAGTATGCACAGGAGAGGAGTGTGGAGGGTATAACAGAGGGTGGTATGTACTACCAGAGAGGAGTGTAGAGGGTATGAAAGTGGGCTTAGACGCTCACCCCACAGTGGGCATTTGGCGCCTAACCAAGCTCAAAAATCAATCAATCAGTATGTACAGGAGAGGAGTGTGGAGAATATGACGGGAGGCAGTATGTACAGGAGGGGAATGTGGAGAGAATGATAGTTGGCAGTATGTAGAGTGTGAAGGGTAAGATTGGGTTACAGTATGTACAGGAGAGGAGTGTGGAGGGTAAGGTTGGGTTACAGTATGTACAGGAGAGGAGTGTGGAGGGTATGATAGTGGGCAGTATGTACAACAGAGGAGTGTAGAGGGTAAGATGGGGGCACTATGCACAGGAGAGGAGTGTGGAGGGTATGATAGTGGGCTGTATGCACAGAAGAGGAGTGTGGAGGGTATGACAGTGAGCAGTATGTACAGGAGAGGAGTGTAGATGGTATGATACTGAGCAGTATGTACATTAAATGAGTGTGGAGGGTAAGACAGTGAGCAGTAGGTACAGGAGAAGAGTGTGGAAGGTATGACAGTGGGCAGTATGTACAGAAGAGGAATGTGGAGGGTATAAGAGCGAGTAGTGTGTACAGGAGAGGAGTGTGGATTGTATGATACTGAGCAGTATGTACATTAAATGAGTGTGGAGGGTAAGACAGAGAGCAGTATGTACAGAAGAAGAGTGGGGAGGATATGACAGTGGGCAGTATGTACAGGAGAGACGTGTGGAGGGTATGACAGTGGGCACTATGTATAGGCGAGAAGTTTGGAGGGTATGACAGTGAGCAGTATGTACAGGAGAGGAATGTGGAGAGTGCGATAGGGGCACTATGTACAGGAGAGAAGTGTATGACCGTGGGCACTAAGTACAGGAGAGGAGTGTGTAGGGTATGACACCGTGCACTATGTATAGGAGAGAAGTGTGGAGAGTATGTACAGGTGAGGAAGATGAAGGAATCTGGGAAGGAAAAATGTAAAGGTTTTGTGGAAGGATGTTTAGGAAATGCGTAGTGGTTAAGCGGTACATACATTGAAATTTAAATCTATATTACGCCAATTAAGCAGAGACCAGCCATACTCGATCTATGTATGGGATAGCTGGTTTTAAACAAGTCAATTATCTGACTTGAGTACAACCTGCCTGTCAGGTTTTTCCCAAAACAATCAGTGCTGCCAGCTATAGTTAGCAACACTGATCATTGTATTTACAGGCAGAACACAGTAACACTACAGGAGTGATTCCCCCCTCCACAGGTCAGCAGGTGAGAGGGTGTGTGGTGACAGGCTGGGGAGAGATACTAGTCAGTCCCTGGGAAGGCACTGGCTGGTATCAGAGCCAGATACACACAGGTTACATGCGCCACAATCGTTAGAGCGAGAGCAATAATTCTAGCACTAGACCTCCTCTGTAACTCTAAACATGTAACCTGTAAAAAAAGTAAAGCATCGCTCCTAGTATACAACAAAATGTGCTAACTTTAGTGTTTATATATATATATATATATATATATATATATATATATAATGTTTGAGGGTTCTGAGTAATTTTCTAGCAAAAAACAAATGATGATTTTTACATGTAGGGGAGAAGTTAAAAGAAAATCTGGAGAGAATGCACTGGGTGGGTGTTAGCCACTGCAGTGTAATTAGGACTTTTAGTCGGGTTTGTGTCTAATAGGTGAGCTATTGAATTCAAACAAATTTTGATTAAAGAAAATTACAAATTTTATTTGGATACATAAAAAACAATAAATAATAAAAACAGTGATTTGTCCTGATATTGTAGAGAAATTGTGATGCGTTAGATGGGAATGGAGCTGGTCGCCAACATGTTTCGACGTGTAAGCGTCATCAGGGCGCTGAAACCATCTCTTTCATATCTGGTAGCAATGCAAAGGAAAATACATTACTAACATATAAAAAATGTATAAAAAAAAAACACAATATTATTACAGGACATAAAAGTTGTCATTGTAATCATCAGTACATAATATTTTCATATTTTTTAACATAAGTCATGGCCCTTGGATCAGACCTGACAGAGTCCTTATGGTGAGCTTATTTACATGACTTATCATGTTAACCACTTGCCGACCGCGCTATAGCAAAAATACTGCTACAGCGCGGTCGAGTTGCTGTGACACGACGTCCCTGGGACGTCGTTGCGCACTTCCGCGTTTGCGCGTCCCCTGGGACGCGCTCGCGGAAGTGTCCATGCTCGCCGGGTCTAGAAGACCTGGCGCATCACGGATCACGGTAAATTGCCGCTGATATCGGCCGTTTACCACGTGATCGCGCCGTCGAATGACTTCATCACTTGTAAACAAACCGGCGTCATTTGATGACGCCGGTTCCTCCCTCTCCTCTCTGTACCGTTCGGTACAGTGTGAGAGGAGAGGGGGGGAGCGGGTGTCAGCAGCAGCGCTGTGGCTGGATCTGTGACAACTGCAGTCACAGATCCAGCCATCCCTCCCTGCTCAGCTATCCCTGCGCAATACTCAGCAATACCCCAATACTCAGCAATACCCCAGTACTCAGCAATACTCAGCAATACCCCAATACCCTGCCCAATACTCAGCAATACCCCAATACTCAGCAATACCCCAATACTCTGCAATACCCTGCGCAATACTCTGCAATACCCCAATACTCTGCAATACCCTGCCCAATACTCTGCAATACCCTGCCCAATACTCTGCAATACCCCAATACTCTGCAATACCCCACGCGATACTCTGCAATACCCCACGCGATACTCTGCAATACCCTGCGCGATACTCTGCAATACCCCAATACTCTGCAATACCCCACGCGATACTCTGCAATACCCCAATACTCTGCAATACCCCAATACTCTACAATACCCTGCGCAATACTCTGCAATACCCTGCGCGATACTCTGCAATACCCCAATAGCCTGCGCGATACTCTGCAATACCCCAATACTCTGCAATACCCCAATACTCTGCAATACCCCAATACTCTGCAATACGTCCCCCCCTCCTGCCCCCCTCCTGTGCTTTTACAGACTCACCGCTACGATCAAAGCCAGGATATATTTTTCCCAGCCTAGAGGTGAGATGTGGGGTCTTATTGACCCCATATCTCACTGTAAAGAGGACCTGTCATGCTATATTCCTATTACAAGGGATGTTTACATTCCTTATAATAGGAATAAAAGTGATACAAAAAAATGTATTTTTGGGGGAAAAAGTGTCAAAATCAAGTAAATAAAGTAAAATGAACAATCATTTTATTTTTTAAACCACCCCTGTCCCCGTGTGCTCGCATGCAGAAGCGAACGCATACGTAAGTCCCGCCCACATATGAAAACGGTGTTTAAGCTACACATGTGAGGTACCCCAGATGAAGTCACGTGGTGTGACGAACACGCGTCGGGTTGGAGCACTGGACCTCGTACAAGCACCTGACAGACGGTAGACGAGCCCGCAGCTCGTGGATGTTATGACCGTTTTTACTACTTTAATGTGAGTTTTTTACTTATGCCTTTTTCTTCAAATTAAACTGTCTTACGCGATGTGCCCCCTCTTTCTTCTCCCCACCTGCATCACCACTATCTGAGTCTCGAGTGGGATTGGTGTTCATACAGGCAGGAATTTAGGAGAAGAACAAGGGGGACTGATGAGCTTGCCGCTCGTGGAGATGAGCCATATATCCCTTCACCCTGTGTAAGTGCACATTCACTCTGCAGTGGGGGCTATCGGAACTGCAATTTTAAAAATGGCGCTCAGGGCGTTCCCGCTGATTAACGCCGAGAATATGCTAATCAGCGAGAATCGGAAATTCACGATCGTATTCGGGCCCGACGCAGTGACTTTCCGACGTTTCCGTAAGAGATACGCGGAGTAAAGATAAAGCAGCCCCCTAGTGGAGTATCCTATGTTAAGTATGGCCGTCGTCATCGCGTCGGAAAAATTTTTTTTCGAGTCGTTTGCGTAAAACGTCCGTGAATGGGGATTGACGTCATTGACGTTCACTGACAGAATTTGGAGCATGCGCACTGACAGTCGACGCATGCGCAGTACGTTCGCCGCAGGATCGCGCCTAGTTTAAATAATACACGCCCCCTACCCGCCCAATTTGAATTCCGCCGGCTCATTTTCGCTACGCCGCCGCAACTTTTGGAGCAAGTGCTGTGTGAATACAGTACTTGCTCCTAAAGTTTCGGCGGAGTAACGTAAATGAGAAACGTTACTCCAAAATAAAGATTCGCCCATCTACCTGAATCTGGCCCTATGACTTTTCCATTTCCCTGAGTGTGGGACTGTGACTGTCACGATTTTATTTTCACTATTTTGTCCACTTTTGATGTTTATACCTTTTCCTCTGTTTTGTAAGTTCACTACCACCCACCCAGTAAGATCACCACCACCACCCATCACTGCCCCTTCTTGGAGTTTGCTCCTCCTACACCGTTTCTCTTGCAGCGCAGACAATATTACCTTTTTCATTGACTTTTTTCGTCTTTCAGGATAGACCCCTTTTTTGTCTGCTGCAGTACACCTCCACCCCCTCCCACCCCCTTCATCCAGCACAGCGCAGGAGTTTCACCTAACACCTATCTCTGCGAACGTTAGAGTGAGAGCAATCATTTTGGCCCTAGACCTCCTCCGTAACTAAAAACATGTAACCAGTAAAAGTAATTAAAGCGTCGCCTATGGGGATTTTTAAGTAGCGAAGTTTGGCGCCATTCCACGAGTGTGCGCAATTTTGAAGTGTGACATGTTGGGTATCTATTTACTCGGCGTAACTTCATCTTTCACATTATGAAAAAAAATTGGGCTAACTTTACTGTTTTGTTTTGTTTTAAAAAGTTGTAACGGCCGCCATTGTATTCTCTAGGGTCTTTGCTAAAAAAGCATATATCATGTTTTGGGGTTCTATGTAATTTTCTAGCAAATAAATGATGATTTTTACATGTAGGAGAGAAATGTCAGAATTGGCCTGGGTGTTCCAGAACGCCTGATGGTGCTCCCTGCATGTTGGGCCTCTGTATGTGGCCACGCTGTATAAAAGTCTCACACATGGGGTATCGCCATACTCGGGAGAAATAGCAGAATGTGTTTTGGGGTGTAATTTGTGGTATGCATATGCTGTGTGTGAGAAATAAACTGCTAATATGACAGAAACAAGTTTTTTTTTTTTTTGTTTTTTTTACAGAATTTTCAGTCGTTTTTCTTTTATAGCGCAAAAAATAAAAGACCCAGAGGTGATCAAATACCACAAAAAGAAAGCTCTATTTGTGTGGGAAAAAAAGGACAAAAATTTCAAATGGGTACAATGTTGTATGACTGAGTAATTGTCAATTATGTACTGATGATTACAATGAAAACTTTTATGTCCTGTAATAATATTGTGGGGTTTTTTTTTTATACATTTTTTTATATATGTTAGTAATGTATTTTTTCCTTTGCATACTACCAGATATGAAAGAGATGGTTGCGGCGCCCTGACGACGCTTACACGGCGAAACATGTTGGCCACCAGCTCCATTCCCATGTAACGTATCACAATTTCTCTACAATATCAGGACAAATCACTGTTTTTATTATTTATTGTTTTTTATGTATCCAAATAAAATTTGTAATTTTCTTTAATCAAAATTCGTTTGAATTTAATAGCTCACCTATTAGACACAAACCCGACTAAAAGTCCTAATTACACTGCAGTGGCTAACACCCACCCAGTGCGTTCTCTCCAGATTTTCTTTTAACATACAAAGGACTGGTGCTTTGTGGTCTGTGCTGGAAACCCCCCCTCTCCTCTCACACTGTACCGAACGGTACAGAGAGGAGAGGGAGGAACTGGCGTCATCAAATGACGCCGGTTTGTTTACAAGTGATTAAGTCATTTGACGGCGCGATCACGTGGTAAACGGCCGATATCAGTGGCAATTTACCGTGATCCGTGATGCACAGACACTTCCGCGAGCGCGTCCCAGGGGACGCGCAAACGCGGAAGTGCGCGACGACGTCCCAGGGTTGTCGTGTCACAGCAACTCGACCGCGCTGTAGCAGTATTTTTGCTATAGCGCGGTCGGCAAGTGGTTAACATGAGAAGTCATGTAAATAAGCTCACCATAAGGACTCTGTCAGGTCTGATCCAAGGGCCATGACTTATCATGTTAAAAAATATGAAAATATTATGTACTGATTAGGGATGAGCTTCGCGTTCGATGTGAACACATGTTCGCATCGAACATCGGCTGTTCGATCGTTCATCAAAAACGAACAAATCGTGTCGTTCGCTGCAAATTCGAATGACGCGCAACGGCCCATAATTCACTGCGGCATTGCGCGCTGATGATTGGCCAAGCATGCACCATGACCCCGCATGCTTGGCAAATCACAGCGCCCAAAAAACGAAGAGACCTAATTGGCCAAAGCCTGGGTGCTTTGGCCAATTAGGGCTCAGGGCTTTAGCACACGCCCCACACCTCCCGGGCGGCCTCGTGTAGTGTGTTCCGGCTTTCAGAGAGAGAAGTCAGATAGATAGATAGATAGATAGATAGATAGATAGGCTACTAGTTAGTATAGTTAAATGTACAGTTTGTAGAGAATATATTGACATGCCTAGGAGTTGTCAATATATTTATAAACTGTATAGCTTAGCTACTTCTGCTATTAGTATCTGTCAGGCAGGAGATTGTGCTTGATGCTCTAACGTGTTAGTGTACACGTGTTAGTTAATTGCACATAGACGCATTAACTGTTACTGCACGTGTGCTATTTATTTGCACAGAAAGGCAGTTGCTGTTAATGCAAGTGGGCTATTGAATTGCACAGAAACGCAGTCGCTCTGACTGTGCGTGTGCTGTTTGATACCACCTGAGCGCATTTGGGGTCACCGTACGTGTGCTGTTTAATACCACCTGAGCGCATTTGGGGTCACCGTACGTGTGCTGTGACATACCACCTGAGCGCATTTGGGGTCACCGTACGTGTGCTGTGACATACCACCTGAGCGCATTTGGGGTCACCGTACGTGTGCTGTGACATACCACCTGAGCGCATTTAGGGTCACCGTACGTGTGCTGGTATATACCACCTGAGCGCAGTTAGTGCCACTGTACGTGTGCTGGTATATACCACCTGAGCACAGATAGTGCCACTGTACGTGTGCTCCTATATACCACCTGAGCACAGTTAGTGACACTGTACGTGTGCTGGTATATACCACCTGAGCACAGATAGTGCCACTGTACGTGTGCTCATATATACCACTTGAGCACAGATAGTGCCACTGTACGTGTGCTCCTATATACCACCTGAGCACAGATAGTGCCACTGTACGTGTGCTCCTATATACCACCTGAGCACAGATAGTGCCACTGTACGTGTGCTCCTATATACCACCTGAGCGCAGTTAGTGCCACTGTACGTGTGTTTCTATATACCACCTGAGCACAGATAGTGCCACTGTACGTGTGCTCCTATATACCACCTGAGCGCAGTTAGTGCCACTGTACGTGTGCTGCTATATACCACCTGAGCGCAGGTAGTGCCACTGTACGTGTGCTGCTATATACCACCTGAGCGCAGGTAGTGCCACTGTACGTGTGCTGTTAAATATCACCTGAGCGCATTTGGTGTCACTCCGCTTGTGCTGTTACATACCACATGAGCACTTCAATATGTCTGTGGAAGGAGAACAAACAGAGGCAGAGAGTCACGAGGGCAAGCAGGCTCTGCATGTAGAGGTAACGCTGGTAGTGGATGTGGTGCATCCTCTTCAGCCCGTGACCGTGGCCGCTCGTCCTTCTTTTCGGGAGCTGGCCGTGTTGAACCTCAACATGCAGAGGAATTAGTAGAGTGGATGACCAAGCCGTCCTCATCCTCCTCATCCTCTCACACAGACAGATCAAAGTTTATCTGGCAAAGCAGCTGCCAAGGCGTCCTCTTCCCTCTGCACAATGGCTTCACACAATACTTCCCTAGTACCACCATGTCCTCCTGAGGAGTCCCCCGAACTGTTTCAACACAGTGTTGGGTACATGATGCAGGAAGATGCACAGCGTTTTGAAGACTCCGATGACGAAACACTGATAAAGGAAGGCATTTATGTGAGCCCAGGGAGAGGGGGTGGCCGAGAGGGACAGCAATTTGTCAGTGATGATGTTCCCCCAGCTGGAGCATACTGCCAGGTTGTTGACAGTGATGAGGAGGGAGGGGATGATGAGGTCACTGACTCTACCTGGGTGCCTGATAGGAGAGAGGAGGAGGAGGAGGAGGACGAGGCACAGGCACATCTCCAAAGAGGCAGGATGCCCTCCAGGGGTCAGCTTAAGGTCACACCCACTGCATTACAGCGCACATCTACGGCGCTTGTGCATGCCGCTGCTGTCTCTGACCGGTACAGCAAAAGTTCTTTGGTGTGGGCCTTTTTTTGAAACATGTCCACAAGATCGTACCTTTGCTATTTGCAACTTATGTCGCAAGCGTATCTCGCGTGGCCAAAACATCAACCGCCTGGGTACCACATGCTTGTCCAGACATATGTCGACCTGCCATGCAGCTCGTTGGCAAGCACACCAGAAAGACCCACACCAAAGACAAAAGCGTACCCCCCCTTGCCCTTCTGGGACCTCCAACCCCAGTAGACCCCCAGTCCTTTCTGAAGCCTGCAGTGAAGGTGTAGAAATAGGTGTGTCACAAGCTAGTAGTAGCGGTCAATCTACTGATAGTACCAGGCAAATTTCCCTGCCCCAGCTGCTGCAGCACCGAAAGAAGTACAATCCCAGCCATCCACATGCCCAGCAGTTGAATGCTAGCTTAGCGAAATTGCTAGCACTTCAACTGCTACCTTTTAAGTTGGTAGATTCTGCCCCCTTCCGTGAGTTTGTGCAATGTGCAGTACCTCAGTGGCAAGTACCAAAACGCCACTTTTTCTCACGGAAGGCTATTCCGGCTCTCTACCAGCATGTGGAAGGCAATGTCCATGCCTCGCTGGACAGGGCGGTCAGTGGTAAGGTGCATATTACCGCTGACTCATGGTCCAGCAGGCATGGACAGGGACGTTACCTGTCTTTTACGGCGCATTGGGTGACTCTGCTGGCAGCTGGGAAGGACGCAGGGCAAGGTCCAGTAGTTTTGGAGGTTGTTCCACCACCATGCCTCCAAAACAATACTACTGCTTGTGACACACCTCTTTCCTCCAACCCCTCCTCTTCTTCTTCCTCTGTGGCCTCTTCCTGTGGGGATGTTTTCTCCGAACCAGCCGTGCTCCGTAGGCGTACGAGGGGATACGCAGGAATGCAGGCCAAGAGATGCCATGCGGTGCTAGAGCTGGTGTGCTTGGGAGACAGGAGCCACACTGGGGAAGAGGTTTTGTCAGCTCTGCAGGGTCAGGCTGAGAGGAGGTTGATGCCACGCCAGCTGAAGCCTGGAATGGTGGTCAGCGATAATGGCACCAACCTCCTCTCTGCCCTGCGACAGGGAAAACTCACCCACGTGCCCTGTTTTGCACATGTCCTCAATTTGGTGGTGCAGCGGTTCTTGGGCAGGTACCCGGGCTTGCAGGGTGTCCTAAAGCAGGCCAGGAAAGTCTGTGTGCATTTCCGGAGGTCATATAATGCCACTGCTCGGCTGACTGACCTCCAAAGGGAATACAACCTGCCCAAGAACCGCCTAATTTGTGACATGCCCACCAGATGGAACTCCACGTTGGCCATGCTACAGCGGCTGCACACGCAGCAGCGGGCCATCAATGAGTACCTGTGCCAATATGGCAGCAGAACTGGGTCAGGGCAGCTAGGTTTTTTTCCCCACGCCAGTGGGCCTTGATCAGGGATGCATGCACTGTCCTGTCACCATTTGAGGAGGCCACGAGGATGGTGAGCAGTGACAGTGCATGCATCAGTGAGACTGTCCCTCTTATTCACAGTTGGAGCACACGCTACGTGGAATAATGGACAGGGCCCTTGAGACAGAACAGAGGGAGGAAGAGGAGGACTTCCTTACCTCTCAAGGCCCCCTTTACCCAGATAGTGGTCCTGCTTGCCCACCTAGCACACAGGAAGAGGAGGAGGAGGAGGAGGAGGAGGATTGTATCAGCAGCATGGAGGTGGAGCCTAGCACTCAGCAGCAGCAGTCTTCAAGGGATCATTTACAGTCCCAAGGAGCACGTGGAGTTTTACGTGGCTGGGATGAGGTGCCTGTGGATCCTGTCGTCCTCAGTGACCCAGAGGACTGTGGCCTGAATGCCTCAGCAAACCTACGCTGCATGGCCTCCCTGATTCTGCAAAGCCTGCGTAAGGATCCTCGTGTACGTACTATTAAGGAGAGGGATCATTACTGGCTGGCGACTCTCCTTGATCCACGTTACAAGAGTAAGGTTGCGGACCTTATGTTGCCATCGCAGAGGGAGCAGAAGATAAAACTTCTGCGGGAGGCCTTGCAGAAGGGTCTGTGCAATGCGTTCCCAGAACCGGGGGGATTACCAAAACCTGGCTCTGGACAACGTCTTGCTGAGGCTTCGGTGAGTCACAAAAGGGGCGGTGGAGAAGGTGGTCGTCTGACCGATGCGTTCAGGCAGTTTTTTAGTCCGCAGCTCCAAGGTCTGACCGGTTCCAGCAACCATCGCCAGCGTCTGCTTTACATGGTCCGGGAATACCTAGGGGCAATATCCGACTTGGACACCTTCCCCACCGAAAATCCTCTGGCTTACTGGGTCTTGAGGATGGATCACTGGCCAGAGCTTGCCCAGTACGCAATTGAGCTACTGGCTTGCCCTGCATCCAGTGTTCTTTCAGAACGGACATTCAGTGCTGCTGGAGGCTTTGTCACTGATCACAGGGTGCGCCTCTCCACCAGCTCTGTTGATCGACTGACCTTCATCAAAATGAATCAGGCTTGGATCAACACCAGCTACCAAGCACCTGATGCTGATATTAATGAATAATATATTTTTTGTTGAAATGTCGGATCCCTTTTAGACTGCTGATGCTGAGTGACTGTCCTCTTATGCTGCTGATGGAATATCCTTCTCCTCCTCACTTTTCTTGCTGATAGCTAGTAAGAAATGTTGTGTTTCTGGGCTCCGCCACCAGTGCCTAAGGCACAATTTTTCAGCCCCTGTTTAACAGGGGCGCCTAATAACAATTTTTGTTGCAATTATTTGCACGTGGCTCCTTGTTGCGCTCCAATTGCAGTTATTGAGAGGGGTTGCAAGTGTTGTGTTGTGCCCAAGGCACAATTTTTCTGCCCCTGTTTAACAGGGGCGCCTAATAACAATTTTTGTTGCAATAATTTGTACGTGGCTCCTTGTTGCGCTCCAATTGGAGTTATTGGGAGGGGTTGCAAGTGTTGTGTTGTGCCCAAGGCACAATTTTCCAGCCCCAGTTTAACAGGGGCGCCTAATAACAATTTTTGATGCAATAATTTGCACGTGGCTCCTTGTTGCGCTCCAATTACAGTATGTTTGAGGGGTGCCCTTTTTTCTAAAAAATTTCTTTCACACAACAATAATGGCCCCCCACCACCGCTAAAATATTCGACATAATGTTGCCAAACAGAACTTGCGCAAGTAGCATTAATTACTTTTTTTTTTGGTCCTTTCATGTTGTGCAGGGACATTTCTAAACATGTGCCACTACTATAGACACCCAGCAGGTGTGATATTTAAAGGAATTTTTTTTTTTTTTTTTTCACTTTAAGCATCCTTAAGCTCCGCAAAAAACGGCCGTTTAAAAAAAAAAAAATTCCATTGATACATGTTCCCTGGGGCAAGACCTGGGTTCTGAACGACGTTTTCCAACATTTAATTGCATTTTGGTCTTTAAAATTACCGTTTTTGAATTCGAACGTTCGGGTCCCATAGACTTCAATGGGGTTCGAAATATTTGTGCAAACCCGCGGTCTGTTCGAACGTTCTGGTGCGAACCGAACCCGGGGGTATTCGGCTCATCCCTAGTACTGATGATTACAATGAAAACTTTTATGTCCTGTAATAATATTGTGATTTTTTTTATACATTTTTTATATGTTAGTAATGTATTTTCCTTTGCATACTACCAGATATGAAACAGATGGTTGCAGCGCCCTGACGACGCTTACACGTCAAAACATGTTGGCGACCAGCTCCATTCCCATCTAACGTATCACAATTTCTCTACAATATCAGGACAAATCACTGTTTTTATTATTTATTGTTTTTTATGTATCCAAATAAAATTTGTAATTTTTTTTAATCAAAATTTGTTTGAATTCAATAGCTCACCTATTAGACACAAACCCGACTAAAAGTCCTAATTACACTGCAGTGGCTAACACCCACCCAGTGCGTTCTCTCCAGATTTTCTTTTAACATACAAAGGACTGGTGCTTTGTGGTCTGTGCTGGAAACCCCCCCAAACTATTTCTTTCCAAACGTAGGGGAGAAGTGTCAGAATTGGCCTGGGTGGCAAGGGGTTAATTACCATAGCAATATTCAAATAATTATTATAAGCACTTTGATCTCATCCTCTCAGTCTGCTGCTGCAGAGTGTGTCAGCTTGTATTTAAACTGGTCGCTCTGTATGTAGCTTCTGACAGGCTGTGGGGTAGATCTTAAGCTACATACCCCCCAAATGTGTAGTCTCTGTGACCCCTGGTCGCCAAGCTACAATACTCAAAGTCAATCTTTTTTTCTTCAGATTTATTTTTTTATTTTTGGGGGGCAAATGGGCCTATCCTGAGGAAGGGGCCTGGAGCTGCAGCTCCAATAGCCCCTATGTTAATCCGGCCCTGACTGCCCTTTTGGCCACAGCAAAGTGTACACAAGGATTTTATGTACATTAACTGTACTTTCCCATACCCTTTTATTATGTTTTGGTGAATTTTCAGAAAGTGCACCAAAAGGTCTGCATTTAGGACTTTTGTAGCACTTTCAGAGTGCATCAAAACCATAAGTCATAAGAGAAGTCTATGGGAAAGGGAAGCTAACCAGCCAGAAATCTGCCAGTACACTGCGATACACCAGCACTGTGGCCAAAACCCAGTGGGTCATTGTAAAAGTGGCCTAAAAAGTCAAGTTTTTTTTTACTTGATGAGGAGTCAACACCCTCCCCAGGAATCTGCTAGGCTGCAACAGAGCATCCAGAGATGATGAAAAAGAGGCCCTAGACCTGAGGGCCAGAGCTGCAAGAGTAAGCCAGGAAGCTAAAAGAAGATATGGTGGGGGTTTTTGTCACATCAGAGAAGAAATGCTGAAAACCTCTGCATGAATAACGTTTTTTGTGGCAGAACCAAACTTTCTTTGAATAAAAGTGGGCAAAAAGTTGTGAAACATACTTTACTGGCTGGAATGAAAGTCACTGCTTGAACCGATTCCCCATAATTTTTTGTATCAATACTGCATAATAATGCAGTGATGTATTTAAAGTTTTGTGCTGTCTTGGCCTGACTACATTTAAATATGACCCACCCCTTCCTGTCAAGGCCATACCCCTTCCTGTTTAAGACCACCCTTTACATGTAAACAACCATGACAGGTCCTCTTTATAATTATATATATACAGTACATTTATAGAGCCATGACAGGTCTTCTTTGTATTCCTTTACATATACAGAGCCTTGACAGGTAATCTTTCTATCCCTATATACATGTATAAAGCCAAAACAGGTCTTCTTTATACTTAAATATAAATGTATAGAGCCATAACAGGTCCCCTTTATATTTCTTTACATGTATAGAGCCGTAACAGGTTCTCTTTATATCCCTATACATACATGTATAGAGCAATGACACGTCCCCATTATACTCCTATATACATGTATAGAGCCATGACAGGTCCTCTTTATTCTCCTACATACATGTATAGAGTCATGACTGGTCCTCTTTATTTTCCTATATACATAAATAGAGCCATGACAGGTCCTCTTTATACCCCCATACATGTATAGAGTCATAACAGGTCCTCTTTATACTTCTATATACGTGTATAAAACCATGACAGGTCCTTGTTCTTCTCCTATATACAGGTATAGAGCCATGACAAGTCCTCTTTATACTCCTATACATGTATAGAGCCATGACAGCTCCTCTTTATACTCCAATATACATGATAGAGCAGCAGGTCCTTTATACTTTATACTGTATAGAGCCAACAAGTCCTCTGTATACTCCTATGTACATGTATGGCAGGTCCCCTTTATACTCTTATATGACAGCTCCTCTTTATACTCCAATATACAAGATAGAGCCATGACAAGTTCTGTATACCCTATACATGTTATATGACAGCTCTTATATCCAATATACATGTAAAGTGCCATACAGGTCCTCTTTATACTCCAATATACATGTAAAGAGCGATGACAGGTCCTCTTTATACTCCAGACATGTAAGCAACCATGACAGGTCCTCTTTATACTGCTATATACATATACAGTGCCATGACAGGTCCTCTTTATACTTCTATATACATATATAGTGCCATGACAGGTCCTTTTTATACTTATATATATACATGTATAGAGCCATGACAGGTCTTCTTTGTATTCCTTTACATGTACAGAGCCTTGGCAGGTTCTCTTTATATCCCTATATACATGTATAGAGCCACGACAGGTCCTCTTTATTCTCCTATATACATTTATAGAGCCCTGACAGGTCCTCTTTTTACTCCTATATACATGTATAGGGCCACGACAGGTCCTCTTTATACCTATATATACATGTATAGAGTAATAACAGGTCCCCGTTTTACTCCTATATACATGTATAGTGCCATGACAGCTCCTTTTTATACTTATATATACATGTATAGAGCCATGACAGGTTTTCTTTCTATCCCTATATACATGTATAGAGCCATAACAGGTCCCCTTTACACTCCTCTATACATGTATAGAGCATATGAGAGGATAAGAAGATGTATACCATTAACAGATAAAACCTGTATAGCATAAAGTTCTAATAGTTGTTTAGAACGTTACGGGCCATTCACGCCAATGAGGCAGTACACACCTCGTAGCTTTAGGTGCAAATTGCAGAGCACACGTGCAGTACACACCAAGTAGCTTTATATGCAAACTACAGAGCACATGTGCAGTACACACCTCGTAGCTTTATGTGCAAACTACAGAGCACAAGTGCAGTACTGGTACACACAAAGTAACTTTAGGTGCAAACTACAGAGTACAAGTGCAGTACACACCAAGTAACTTTAGGTGCAAACTACACAGCACAAGTGCGGTACACACAAAGTAGCTTTATGTGCAATCTACAGAGCACAAGTGCAGTACTGGTACACACAAAGTAGCTTTATGTGCAAACTACAGAGCACAAGTGCAGTACTGTTACACACAAAGTAACTTTAGGTGCAAACTACAGAGCACAAGTGCAGTACACACCAAGTAGCTTTATGTGCAAACTACAGAGAACACTTGCAGTACACACCAAGTAAATTTAGGTGCAAACTACAGAGCACAAGTGCAGTACACACCAAGTAGCTTTAGGTGCAAACTACAGAGCACAAGTGCAGTACACACCAAGTAGCTTTAGGAGCAAACTACAGAGCACACGGACAATACACCACGTGAGAATACTGCAGCTAGCCCAATCAACTGCCTGACAGTAAATTAGGATAGGAAGAACTTATCTAGCTAAACTATACAGTGTATGAATATATGTACAACATTTGGGATGTATATATATCCTCTACACACTGTAACTTTAACTGACTAGCCTGCCTGCTCTATCTATCTATCTAGAAAAAAAGACACTCTCTCTCTCTCTCTAGGACTCATCTGTACTGTAACCACCTCCGCAACACACTACACATTGCCTCATTCGGGCTCATTGCTGTGCTCCAACTACAGTATCTGTGAGACGTTGCAGTGTTGTGGCACCAGTGTCTAAGGCCCAAGTTTTCTGCCCCTGTTTAACAGGGGCGTGTAATTACAATTTTTGATGCAATGTTTTGCAGCGGGCTCATTGCTGTGCTCTAACTACAGTATCTGTGAGGGGTTGCAGTGTTGTGGCACCAGCACCAGTGCCTAAGGCCCAATTTTTCTGCCCCTGTTTAACAGGGGCGTGTAATTAAAATTCTTGATCTAATATTTCACAGCAGGGCGTTCCAGCGCCCACCAAGGCTAACTGTGAGGGCTTACAGTGTTGTGGCAACACCAACACCTAGGGCCCAAATTTCTGCAGAGTATATACGGCAGTCCCCTACTTTCAAACATCCAACTTACAGTACAAACGACTCCTACTTGCAAACGGAAAGAGATAACAGGAAGTGAGAGGAAATCTACCCCTAGGAAGGGAAATTCTCTTCTGTAAAAGGTGTCTCCTGTCCACTGATGCTTTATCACAATCCTTGTTTCACAAAAGAAAAAAAAATATTTTGTCATTGGGACAGATAGTGAATTGCAATCTTCTGAACAGATACACACAGACAGCAAAACAAATGTTACAGGGGTGATAACCCTTCTCTATGTTTTCAGAAAAGCTTAAAAAAAGATTCTATGGCTGAAGGTACACTTTAAACAAAGTACCAGTTGAAAATTACAAACAGATTCTACTTAACAACAAACCTACAGTCCCTGTCTTGTTTTCACCGCCTGTGTACCGCTGTTCAAAGTATATAGGGCCAAAGGGGCTTGTAATGACCTGGGGGAGGAGGGTGAGGAAACCCATGCTATTTTTCTCAGTGATTTTCATCCATATTGCAGGGACCAAACATTACATTAAAGCCGCAAGCAGTCTTAAATTACTTTTTTCTTATAGTAATCTCATTTTGTGCAGGGACAGTTCTAAACACATGCCACTACTATAGACACCCAGCAGGTACGATGTTTAAAGGAATTTTTCTTTTTTTTTTTTTCACTTTAAGCATCATTAAAATCACTGCTCCAGAAAAAACGACCGTTTTCAAAACTTTTTTTTCCCACTGATACATGATCCCTGGGACAAGACCCGGGTCCCCAAACCCGTTTTCCAACAATAACTTGCATATTGGGCTTTAAAATGAGCACTTTTGAATTCGAACTTTTGAGTCCCATTGACGTCAATGGGGTTCTAAATGTTCGCACGAACGGTCAGTCCGTTCGAAGGTTCTGGTGCGAACCAAACTGTGGGGGTCCGGCTCATCCCTAGGCAATAGGCAGCGAAATAAGAATGTATGAAGAAGCTTACTTATAATGCAGGTCTGGGCAGGGTATCCTCGCTCCAAAGGATTCTGTGATCCTGGAATGTGCAGCATGTGGCTAATGGCATCACCTGTTTTTGTAATGGCGAGGAGATTGGGGATTTATGCCCACTGAGCAAGTGATCAGGGGGCCCTCCACAAAGTTGATGGGCCCCTCCGAACACCTGCATCAGAGCAGGGCCGGCCTTAGGTGTTCAGGCGCCCTGTGCGAGCTAATCCTGTGGCACCCCCCCCATCTTCATCCCTCGCCCCCTGGTCACCTAAACATACACAAAGAGGACAAAAATATTTGTAAAAAATAATTTGTTTTAATAAACAAACAATGTAAGTGCATGTGCAAACAATCCATGCATCTCAATGGACCCTTTCACACTGAGTCCTGCAAGCAGCATCTTTGGAGCAGCTTTTGGGTGCTGGAAAAAAAAAACGCTCCAAAAATGCCCCTCTCCATTGAAATAAGACACTGCAAAGATGCCCTAAAACTTTAGGGTTTTAGCGGTGCTTTACCAGCACATTGGGATTGCAGATAAGGCTTCGCTCGAATAACGCTCGAATGTCACATGTCACACCGATACAAATTTACGGCATTGGATCAGTGTGCCGTATATTACAGGAGCCTGGTCTAGGAGGCGGGACTTTGTTACAGCGCCGCAGGCATTTTGGAAAGCTCAGTGCGGTATGTGTGACCAGGGCTGGTGCAAAATTGTAATCTGTACAGGCAAAGGTGTATTTTGGTGCTCCCACTGTACTCCCGCTGCCCCCCCCCCCCCTCTATAGTAAGAGATGCTGCAACAGAGGCCCAGAGATACAACAAGGAGAGATACGGTCACTTGAAAATTACACAGTCGCACTAGAAAAAACGCACCACTAAACGCATCATGTTGCGGCAGCACTACCCTGAACCAAGGTTTAAAGCAGGCTGCTATTAAACCACTTGCTGACCGCTCTACAGCTGTTTTTACTGCCATATGTATACACGTGATCTGCATTTCTGGCCTGGAGGGGGCCAGTACAAACCAATCGGTGGGTGGTGGGCATTTGATGTCCACTGGCACCCTCTGATCATCGGGCAGAGACTCAGAATGGAGCTCTGTCTATGTAAATGAGGTAGATCTCTCTTTCGCCAGGGGGGGGGGGGTAATAATGGATTCTGTGTTCCATCTCTTCCCCTAATAAAAGCAGCACATACAGTACACATAAAACACAGATCTCCTCCTAATGACACCAATAGGGCACAGTTCCTCCTAATGACACCAACAATGAGGAACAGTTTCCTTCTAATAACACCAACAAAGGGGCACAGTTCCTCCCAATTACACCAACGATGGGTCATTACTCCTCTCACTGACACCAAAAAATGTGGCATTGTTTACTGCGTCAATGGTTCCCACAAAGTGTCAGATTGTCAGTCGCAATATTGCAGCCCTGCTATAAGTCACTAATCTCCACCATCTCTTCCCCTAATAAAAGCAGCACATACAGTACACATAAAACACTTGTTAGGCAACACAGTTAAGCCTTTAATTGCTCTAGATCAGGGGTCTCCAAACTGTGGCCCAGGGGCCATCTGGCCCTTTACTTGCTTTTATCTGGCCCTTGGGGCAATATTTCATCTTCTGACATAAAAAATGGGGCACAATTCCTCCTAATGACACCAACAATGGGGCACAATTCCTCCTAATGACGCCAACAATGGGGCACAATTCCTCCTAATGACACCAACAATGGGGCACCATTCCTCCTAATGACACCAACAATGGGGCACAATTTCCTTCTAATAACACCAACAAAGGGGCACGGTTCCTCCCAATTACACCAACGATGGGTCATTACTCCTCTCACTGACAAAAAAATGTGGCATTGTTTACTGCATCAATGGTTCCCACAAAGTGTCAGATTGTCAGTTGCAATATTGCAGCCCTGCTGTAAGTCACTGATCTCCGCCATTACTAGAAAAAAATAATACATTCCATAAATATATCCAATAGTTTGTAGACACTTATTAGGATATTTTGTACCAAAAACATTGGCCTAAATCAGTGGTCTCCAAAATGCCGCCCCGGGGTCAGATGTGGCCCTTTGCTTGCTTTTATTCCAGCCCTTCGGTACAATTCCCCCTACTGCCACCAATGATGGGGCACAATTCATCCAATGACACCGATAATGGGGCACAATTTCTCCCAATGACTCCAATGATGTGACACAATTTCTCTCAATGACACCAATGACGGGACACAATTTCTCCTGACAACACCGATTATAGGGCAACCATTACTCCCATTGACAATGATGGGACACAATATCTCTTAATGACACCAATTATGGGGCACAATTTCTCCCATTGACACCAAAGATGGAGCATTGTTTTTTCCCCACTGACATCAGGACCTTTTGTACTCCAAATGGCCACAGTCTGGCCCTCCTGAAGCCTGAAGCACAGTAAATCGGCCCTTTGTTTATAAAGTTTGGAGACACCTGGCCCAAATTTATGAAAAAAAAAACGTAAAAATAAGTTATATAGCAGAAAGTACTTTTTTTTTTTTTTTTTTTTTCAAATTTGGTCTTTTGTTAAAAAAATAAAATAAAAAAACACGGAAAAAATAAAATAACGTAGAGGTGATCAAATATTACCGAAAAAATATAAAATACACATTTTATTTGTGTACAGTGTTGCATGACAACGCGGTTGTCAGCTTAAGTTATGCAGTGCACATCGCAAAAACTGGCCTGTCAGGAAGGGGGGGGGGGGTAAATCTTCCAGAGGTCATGTGGTTAATCAGTGATTACAGGCCATTTTGTATATGTGCACTGCATAACTTAAGCTGACAACTGCGCGGTGGTTTTGATCACCTCTGCGTTTTTGTTTTTCTTGTTTGTTTGTTTTTACAAAATACCAATTTTTTTCTCTTTTTTTAAAAAAATGTTTTATAAACTGGCTCAAATCTGGTGCCCGCCCTCCTCATTGGAATACAATGGGAGGTGGGAGGAGGGATGACACCTGTCAGCCTGCTAGATAAGGTGGAGGGGACGGACAGCCTTACTGTTACTTTTCTTCAGACTTCAGCGCACTGTGTACGGCGGGAGTCTGTCAGTCCCGTCCTGTTCTGGTCCCGCCGTTAAGATTTGAACTGCATGCCTTACGCATGCATGCAACGGCGCCGCGCTACCCAGGACAGTACCACCTGACCTGACCTGAGACAAGACGTGGAGGAGAGGAGGAGGAGGGAGGAAGGGAGGGCGTGCCAAGGGGACCAGTGTAAGTTTCTTGCCAGACACTTCGGGCGCGTCGGCGCCCCCCCCCCCTCTGCAGCGCTGCGGTGCCGTGCTGAGCAATGACCCAGACAGTGGCCTCCCCGCACATCATTATTGGTAAACGGACTGCGAGCTGTGATGGCCACACGGCGCCCCTCTTGTCTATGGCGCTCTGTGCGGTCGCACAGCCTGCACACCGCAAAGGACGGCCCTGCATCAGAGGAGTGCCCAGAGGATCTTCAACCAGATCATGAGGCCACCGCCATGCTGGGTGGGCGGTGAATCCAGGTCTAGATGGAAAGACAAAGCTGTGCATGCACAGATCAACATTAAATGACGATCCACGACGCAGGAATAGGACTGAGCCCAAAAGGTCCCCCGAGGCATTATGAGCGCTGGGGGGCACCAGGTGGTAGAGCTAGCGCTACATACAATCAGGTACACCTAATGGAGAGAAATACCTAAACAACACAGGATAAAAGTGTTACTGACATGAAATGCATAGCATATATAAACAGCTTACTGATAGTATATATCATATACAGTATGACACTCAAAAATATAGGGAAAAAATATCAAATCATAAAAAGCAGTCAGAGAGGATAAAAGTAGAGCAGGAGATTTTTAGAAAATTATAGAAATAGTAGTACCACAGATAAATAGAATGGAGGAGCACCCCCTAACCTCCCTCTAGGGCTGTGCCGAGGTTCTAATCAACACATGCAGATAAATAAATAAATGGACATAAATAATACATGTAGAAAAAGAGAGAACACAGAATCATAGGTCTCTCTCGAAGCCCCTAGTTGAGAAGCATTGTAAAAAGGGCTTAAAGAAGGGGTCCAGCCTGATCTTTTTAGGCTGGGCTTCTTCTCTGGGTCACAGGAGTGTAATTTGTTTTGCACTCCTGTGACCCGTTTTCAGCGGAGAGCAGGCTGAAGTCCGCTTTCCGATGACGTCACTGGCATCAGTCGGGGAAGCACGTCATCATGACTTCCAAGTCGGAATCCGCCAGCTGCCCTGATTGATGGCAGTCTCAGCAGCTTAGCAAGCCGCTGAGACAGCCTCTCCCCGCCCCTCCACTAATCGGCGCTCCAATGAGCGCTGAGAAGTAGAGCAGAAGCCACGCTGACTGACAGGGGAGGAGAGAGAAACGAGCCATAGGCGGTGACCCCGCCCACTTATGTCGTCACCACCCAGAGCATGATGGGACTGTGACGTCATAAGAGGCCTACAGTGCCTGCCGCCGAGAATGTGTTTTTAGCGCGACAGCATCACGCTGACTCTCGGCGACAGGGTGCCGATATCTCGCACTCGCTGGAATAGTAAAAGCACATTCCAGCGAGCGCGTCATAGAAGCGACGGGGATCCGATGTGGATTCCCGCCAATTCTACACGTGGGCGGCGTTTGTTATGAATCCTGAAGGGGAAGTCCCCGCCGGATTTAAAAAAAAAAACCTGGCATGGGTTCCCCCCTCAGGAGTATACCGGGCCCTTAGGTCTGTTATGGGTTGCAAGGAGACCCCCCTACGCCGAAAAAAACGGCGTGGGGGTCCCCCACAATCCATACCAGACCCGTATCCAAAGCACGCCAGCCGGCCGGTCAGGAGGGGAGTGGGGGCGAGCGAGCGCCCCCCCCTCCTGAGCCGTACCGGGCGGCATGCCCTCAACATGGGGGGGTCAGGTGCTCTGGGGCAGGGGGGCGCACTGCAGCCCCCCACCTCAGAGCACCCTGTCCCCATGTTGATGAGGACAATGCCCCTTCCCGACAACCCTGGCCGTTGGTTGTCGGGGTATGCGGGTGGGAGGCTTATCGGAATCTTGGGAGCCCCCTTTAATAAGGGGGCCTTCAGATACCAGCCCCCCACCCTAAGTGAATGAGTATGGGGTACATCGTACCCCTACCCATTCACCTGCAAAAAAAAGTGCAAACACAAATAAACAACACAGGGTATTAAAATATTTTATTATAGTTGGCCGCGAGGGGGGGGTGTGTATGGTCGCTTTTATAAAAGCGCCTCCCCCCGGCGGGCTTCTCCCGACACCTACCGGAGCATGATGGGACTGCAACGTCACAAGATAGGCCTATATAAGTCGCTGCGAGCCCGGCAGAACAGCAAGAGGAAGCGTTGTGTCAACATCTGGAGAAGAAGACATCACGCCTCTAGTAATTGAGCTATCACACGAAGATAGCGGCGGCCAGTCCCGAAGAAGAAGAAGACCCCCGGAGAGCGGAGAAGACCTCCGGAGAGCGGAAGAAGAGCGGAGAAGACACCCGGAGAGCTGAGAAGACCCCCGGAGAGCGGAAGAAGAGCGGAGAAGACCCCCGAAGAGCGGAGAAGACCCCAAAGAGCGGAGAAGACCCCCGGAGAGCAGGAGAAGACCCCCCCGCTGAAGATGTCGAAGGAAGCCCGGCAGCGAAGAACAGCGGCACCCACCCCCCGCAGATGTCGGAAGAAGCCCGCCGGGGGAGGCGCTTTTATAAAAGCGACCATACACACCCCCCCATACTCATTCACTTAGGGTGGGGGCTGGTATCTGGGGGCTCCCTTATTAAAGGGGACTCCCAGATTCCGATAAGCCTCCCACCCGCATACCCCGACAACCAACGGCCAGGGTTGTCGGGAAGGGGCCCTGTCCTCATCAACATGGGGACAGGGTGCTCTGAGGTGGGGGGGCCGCAGTGCGCCCCCCTGCCCCAGAGCACCTGACCCCCCATGTTGAGGGCATGCCGCCCGGTACGGCTCAGGAGGGGGGGGCGCTCGCTCGCCCCCACTCCCCTCCTGACCGGCCGGCTGGCGTGCTTTGGATACGGGTCTAGTATGGATTGTGGGGGACCCCCACGCCGTTTTTTTCGGCGTAGGGGGGTCTCCTTGCAACCCATAACAGACCTAAGGGCCCGGTATACTCCTGAGGGGGGAACCCATGCCGGATTTTTTTTTTAAATCCGGCGGGGACTTCCCCTTCAGGATTCATAACAAACGCCGCCCACATGTAGAATTGGCGGGAATCCACGTCGGATCCCCGTCGCTTCTATGACGGCGCTGGCTCCATCGCAGCAATCCAGCTCGGCGCTGGCTCCCGCGATGGGGCTCGCAGGTGGTCAATCTCGCCGAGAAAGGGAGCGAGATTGACACAATATCGCGGTTAACCACTGTATATAAATCGTTGCGCAATCCGCACCCGGCATTACAGCGGGAGGAAGCGTTGTTTCAACATCGAAGAAGAGAAGAGGGAAAAAGCTGATGCGGAAGATCGGGCCCCCGTTGGTAAAATAGCTGCAAGAAATAGTGGAGAAGCCTGGCAGAAGGACACCGGAGAAGAGGCAAGAAGCCGATGCGGAAGAACGGGCCCCCGCTAGTAAAATAGCTGCAAGAAGATAGTGGCGAAGCCTGGCAGAAGGACACCGGAGGAGAGGGAAGAAGCCGATGCGGAAGACCGGGCCCCGCTAGTAAAATAGCTGCAAGAAGATAGCGGAAAAGCCTGGCAGAAAGACACTGGAGAAGAGGGAAGAAGTCAACGCGGAAGATCGGGCCCCCGCTAGTAAAAGAGTTGGAAGAAGATAGCGGAGAAGCCCAGCAAAAGGACACCGGAGAAGAGGGAAGAAGCCGACGCGGAAGACCAGGCCCCCGCTAGTAAAAGAGATGCAAGAAGATAGCGGAGAAGCCCAGCAGAAGGAAGAAGGCACTGGAGAGCAGAAGAAGAGACCTCCGAAGTCGGAAGAAGACCCCCGAAGCTGCCTAATAAATTACTTTTAAACCTGTGTAGTGTGGGTTTTTTTTGTCATTTTTTTCCAACAGGTGAATGGGTAGCGATATGATGTACTCATTCACCTAGGGTGGTGGGGCCAGGATCTGGGGGCCTCCTCATTAAAGGGGGCTTCCAGGTTCCGATAAGCTCCCCACCCGCAAACTCTGACAACCAACAGCCAGGGTTGTTGGAAGAGGCGCTTTTCCCCATCAAACTGGGGATAAGGTGCATTGGGGTGGGGGGGCCCATGTTGAGGGGGTGGGGGGGCCCATGTTGAGGGGATGCGGCCTGGTAGGGTGCAGAAGGGGGGGGGCGCTCGCTCGTCCCCACCCCCTTTCCTGACCGACTGGGCTGCGTGCTCAGATAAGGGTCTGGTATGGATTTCAGGGGGACCCCCACGCCGTTTTTTTGGCTTAGAGGTTCTCCTTAAAATCCATAGCAGACCTAAGGGCCTGGTATGCTCGTGGAGGGGAATCCATGATGTTTGTGTGCTTTTAGCTGTGGTAGAATCCACAGATAAAAGCACCATTCTATCTGTCTATTTGAAGGGGGCCTAAGGCATCTATGACTGTAGCCTCTGTTTAACCGATTCCGGACCTCCTGCCACAGTTATACATGCATTTACATACATAATGGGTAAATTGATATTTATATATTTTTATAAATACACCTCATGGTGTTGTAGACTTCAGAAGAAACTTTGATTGTGGGTACATTCTTCTATGAAAGCTATACCTGCTTCTGTGTTGGGGTGACTCCATCCCCTTACAGGGACCCATGGAGTCCCTTTGGCGTGCACATTGCCAGGGCCATCTTAATAGCATCATGGGCCCCAGGGCAAAGTAATGCTCTGGGGCCCCTACAATGGAGAAAGTGCAGGTAAACAGAAATCAAGTAGGTAGGAGGTAGAGGATATCTAGAGTGTAGAGGGGTCAGAGTGCTGGGGGCATATCTGGGATGTAGAGGGGAAGCCCGGGCTCAAGGACCAGCTGCTTTGGGGAAAGGGCAGGGCCCCCCATGCAGCTGGGGCCCCTGGGCAGTGCCCAAGTGTGCCCTCTCATTAAGACAGCCCTGCACATTGCTCCTGGCTACATGGAAGAATCTCTTTATATCCATTGAATTCCATAGCTCCAGTGGCAAGCCACTTCCCTGCTCCTCCATCCAGCTGTTGATTGACAGCTGCAGGAGCCTGTGCTGTCACGTGCAAGTGATTGGGAACCGGGAGCGTGTTCCACTACTTGTAAGTTGTTTGCTCCATTCACACCTATGTAGGTGCGTTTTTGTCCAATTTCATTTTTTTACATTTAGTGCAGCTTATTCCTTTCAATGGGCTGCTTTACTCACAAAAATCACACAAGAAGAGCATAACCCTTTTTCAAAATCACCTGCACCAAAAAGTTTTATAACCATGCATTCCGGTGCACGCGTTTCAGTAAGGTGTGTTGGGATGCCATTGATAATTAAAGGCACCACTGCACACCTGCATAAAGAATGCGCTTTTTTGTGCATTGTGGGAACCCGCGTGATATTGGGCATGTTCCTACAATGCACAAATGTGAACCTAGCATCGGATACCATCTAAATGCACAACTGAGTAATCATGACACCCTTGCTCACAAGCCATGTCCCTTCAGTCATAAAAACTGATGCCAGAATGTGCTATTGAGATTCTTCTGATACCTCTGAGTATTCCCTTCTTTTACTAATTGTATCCAAAAATATTCAGATATGGACAGAAGACAGAAAATAATTAAAAAAAATTATCAAGGTTTGTAAATACCTCTATGGAGCCGCGGATGTCAGCGGTGACATGCCCGCTGACATCCGACCCGCTCTGATCCGCCTAAGTGTGACAGAGGACAAAACCTACTTTTCCATCCGTCTGGCGGATCGGATCGGGTGAACACGGACAGAGGGTCTGTGTTCATCCGATTCCCCCATAGGGGAGAGCGGAGAAAAGACAGGGCGGTGTCCCTGCACAGTGTGCGGAGACCGCCCTGTCATCTGCCGGCTCAGCGGGGATCAACGGAGCCATCCCTGCTGAGCAAGCAGAGGTTCACGGGGCGGATCATTACTGATCCGCCCCATGTGAAAGAGCCCTAAATCTGGTGTTATTTGCAGACACTTCCTGGTATGTCTCCCGTGGGAGTGGGCGTGTCTCTTTCCTTTCTCAGTGCCCCAGTGTTTTCTGGTAGTATTTTGCAATGTCTCCTGGGAGCACAGTTTCATGCTTTTCAGGAGACTATTCATAACGCCGAAAGACGAAATCTCGCAGGATTTTACTCGTCACGTGACTCAAGAAGCAGGTCACGTGACGGGGGCGGATCTAATTCCGCCATTTTAATTAATGGTAAACAGCTAAATTATGCCATTATACACCGGGACAGAGCGGTAAATGCTAGGATATCAGCAATCACCACTTCACGGAAATATTTGCTTGTGGGCTTCACAATGCCCACAAGCAAGATGGAACATTCCAAGAGCATAAAATATTATTTAGGGCCGATTGACAGTGCGGAGGAATAGAAACTTCAGACATGTGAGTACAAGGTTGACAAACCTAAAACCCGTAGATGCACAGCTAAAAAAAAACAATGTCCCGCAGAACACCTGCATTAACTCTATGGGCCAGATTCTCAAAGAATCCCCGTCGGCGTAGCGTTAGGCATTTACACTACGCCGCCGCAACGTACTAGAGCAAGTGCTTTATTCTCAAAGCACTTACCTGTAAAGTTGCGGCGGCGTAGCGAAAATCCCCCGGCGCAAGCCCGCGTAATTCAAATGAGCCGGGTAGGGGGCGTAGAGCATTTAAATGGCCGCGTTCACGCGCCGAACGTACTGCGTATGCGCCGTCCCAAAAACTTCCTGACGTGCATTGCGCAAAATGACGTCGCAAGGACGTCAGTGTTTTAGACGTGTACGTTAATAGCGTCCAGCCCCATTCACGGACGTCTTACGCAAACGACGTAAAATTTTTAAATGGCAACGCGGGAACGGCGGCAATACTTAACATAGGATGCGCCACCTTCGGGCTGCTTTATCTTTACGAGGCGCAAACCTTACGGAAACGACGTAAACTTCGACGGGGCGACGTAAAATCATTCGGGAATCGGCGTATTAGGCTCATTTGCAAATGAGAAAACAACGTTATGGCCACCTAGCATAATTTTTATTTTTTTATGGTTGAACTGGATGGACTTGTGTCTTTTTTCAACCTGACTAACTATGTACATCTACGATCCGACGGTGTAATTCTTTTACACCTGTCGGATTTTTAGTGTATCTATGCGTAAGTGATTCTAATAATCACACGCATAGATACCCATTGAGATACACCGTCGTATCGCCTCTGAGAATCTGGCCCTGTTAGTCCAAGATTATTCTACAGAGAGAGGAAAGATTTGACACAGAGAGAAACGATTCAACATTATAGAGACAGTGTTGGGGTAGACCATTCGGCATTCAAAGCAGCAAACAACATACAAACGTCGAATCTGTCATTGAAGATTTATGGTGTCTGTCGAAAGTTCTAAGAAGATTCAACAAGCAGCTAAACTGTACGACGCCGCAATCATACATTTTCAGTCAAATGCTCTGCCCACAGGCTATAGAAGAATTTGACTAGTAATAATAATTTATAAATATAATTATTATTGGTGTCATATAAAGCTGCACGATTCTGGGGAAAATGAGAATCGTGATTCTTTTGCATAGAATAAAGATCATGATTCTCTCTCGATTCTCAAAAAAATAAAAAATATTTAAAGTTATTTTCAACACAAAATGGAGCTTATGTGCTTAAATACAGTATATGTAAATCTGACAGACTTTTTACATTTTAACTGCTTGCCGACCTGCCGCCATCATTTTACGGCGGTAGGCCGGCTCTTTTTGCGGCCACTAGGGGGCGTGCGCGTCCCCGCCCCCCGAGTCCCGCGCGCGCGCCCGGCGGGCACGATCGCCGCCGGGCACCCGCGATTGCTCGGTACAGAGCGAGGACCGGGAGCTTTGTGTGTAAACACAAAGCTTACGGTCCTGTCAGGGAGAGAAATGCTGATCTTCCGTTCATACAATGTATGAACGGAAGATCAGTAATTTTCCCTAGTGAGGCCACCCCCCCATACAGTTAGAACACACCCAGGAACATATTTAACCCCTTCCCCGCCCCCTAGTGTTAACCCCTTCACTGCCAGTGGCATTTTTATAGTAACCCAATGCATTTTTATAGCACTGATCGTTATAAAAATGCCAATGGTCCCAAAAATGTGTCAAAAGTGTCCGAAGTGTCCGCCATAATGTCGCAGTACTGAAAAAAATCGCTGATCGCTGCCATTAATAGTAAAAAAAAAAATATTAATAAAAATGCCATAAAACTACCCCCTATTTTGTAAACGCTATAACTTTTGCGCAAAACAATGAATAAATGCTAATTGCGATTTTTTTTTTACGAAAAATATGTCGAAGAATACGTATCGGCCTAAACTGAGGAAAAAAATGTTTTTTTTATATATTTTTGGGGGATATTTATTATAGCAAAATGTAAAAAATATTGCATTTTTTTCAAAATAGTCGCTCTATTTTTGTTTATAGCGCAAAAAATAAAAACCGCAGCGATGATCAAATACCACAAAAAGAAAGCTCTATTTGTGGGAAAAAATGGACGCCAATATTGTTTGGGAGCCACGTCGCACGACCGCGCAATTGTCAGTTAAAGCGACGCAGTGCCGAATCACAAAAAGTGCTCTGGTCATTGGGCAACAATATGGTCCGGGGGTTAAGTGGTTTAAAGCCGCAGCAAACCTGCTAACCTTACATGCTTGCTAATGTGAAAGAACAGCTCTGATATTTACATTTAACTAAATGTGAAAATCAGAGGTGTTCTGTCACATAGCAAGCATGTAAGGTTTGCTGCTACTTTTAAAATTTAAACAGTCCATCAGATTTACATATACTGGGCCAGATTCACGTAGATTCCGGCGTAGCGTAAGCCATTTACACTACGCCACCGCAACTTACTAGAGCAAGTGCCGTATTCTCAAAGCACTTGCTCCGTAACTTGCGACGGCGTAGTGTAAATGGCCCGGCGTATCCCTGCGTAAATCGAAGGGGGCTGCTTGTATTTAAATTAAGCGCGCCCCCGCGCCGAACGAACTGTGCATGCGCCGGCCGTAAAAATAGCCCAGAGCGTATGCTCCAGCTCACGACGGAAAACGTCAATGAAGCCGACGTGAGCGTCATTGACGTAAAGCCCTATTCGCGAACGACTTAGTAAAACGACGTAAACGACGGAAAAAAGACGACGCTGTCCCGATGCCATACTTAACATGGCATACGGCGGACTGACGTAAGGTTACCACTCATATAGCAGGGGTAACCTTACGCTTACGGAAACAACGTAAACGACGACGAGGCGGCGCAAAAATGTTCGGGAATTGGCGTATTAGGCTCATTTGCATAGTCAAATGAGAAATCAACGTAAACGCCACCTAGCGGCCAGCGTAGAATTGCATCTAAGATCCGACGGTGTAAGTGTCTTACACCTGTCGGATCTACGCCGTATCTATGCGTATATGATTCTAGGAATCACACGCATAGATACCCGGTGCCAAAAACAGAGATACGACGGTGTATCTTGAGATACACCGTCGTATCGCTTATGAGAATCTGGCCCACTGTATTTAAGCAAATAAGCACAGTTTTGTGTTGAAAATAACTGTGAAATTTAAAACTCTGTTGGGTGTAACAAGATGTCCGCTTGCCCCCTTCTCACTAACATTACTGTGCAGGAGTGTGGGGTGGAGCAAGATGGCGGCAGCGAAACGTCACTTCCTGACGAGACACCCATCATTAGAGGTAGTTCACCATCCTACTCACACTTACGTACGTGCAATATAATAATTATATGAGGATGGGGACATCACTGTTAAGAATTTTTTATTTTTTTTTCCTGAGTCATACTTTAAAAATAAAATGTGAGCTCTGGCTACTCTTTTCACCCTACAGACTCATTGATCCAGAACTGCTCCTCTCCCAAGTTTGGATTGACACCTTGCATCCTTTTACCCACTTCCTGTGAAATCCGGACATCATGGCTTCACCCATCGCCCTGGACTCACAGGAGAATGCTGCAGAAAGAGGCGCTATATCATCCGTTAAGGTCTTTCTCTGCAGCGATCAGAATCAGCAAACCATCAAAAAAATAAAAGGATGAAGAGGACCCATCACGTTATGTAACCACACTGAAGACACCTGAATAAAAGCTATGTATAAAACAAATGTAAAGCCTACATTTAGGCTCCATTCACACTTGTTTTAATTCCAAAGTCGCATGATGCTGGAGTGCAACTTTAATGCAGCTTTGGATGGGTGCAACTTGGATGCGACTTTGGCTTTTGACTGATGATAATGGTCAACTGTCGTAAGTATAACATTCAAGTGTGACTTTTGAGGGTTTACATCGCAGTTTATGGCACTCAAGTCACAAGACAGTCAAACCACAGTAGTGCAGGAACCTTTTAAAAGTCGCTGCGACTTTAAGTCACACATATTTAAATAGCTGTCATTGAAAGACATGAGGTGTGACTTGTCATGCGACTTTGGTGTCTACAGTTACATGACAAGTCGCACAAGTGTGAATATAGCCTTAGGTAGTTTTTCTAATTAGCACAAGGGACCATACTTACATTTAATGAAAAGTGTCTCTTGTGCTTGTGCTGGCTGACCCTCATCTCTGCAGCAGTGGAAGATTTTGGCTGCAGGGGTTAACACTAAACCCTCTTATCCTGTACAGCCAAGGAAGCTGCCATCTTAGCCTCTATTTCCTCTGCAGTTGCTATGGCCAATGAAGAGGCCCAAAGACCGTCACTGTAAGGCCGCGTACACACGATAGGTTAAACCGATGAGAGCAGTCTGATGGACCGTTTTCATCGGACCAAGCCGATCGTGTGTGGGCGCCATCGGTTATTTATCCATCAGTTAAAAAAAAGCTGACTTGTCTTAAATTTAACCGATGGATTCCTAACCGATAGGTCAAAACCGATCGTTAGTAGGCACGACCATTGGTTAAAAATCCATGCATGCTCAGAATCAAGTCGACGCATGCTTGGAACCATTGAACTTCATTTTTTTCAGCACGACATTGTGTTTTACGTCAGCGCGTTCTGACCCGATTGTTTTTTTTTTTTAACCGATGGTGTGTAGGCGCGACGGACCATCAGTCAGCTTTATCGGTTAACTGATGGAAACGGTCCATCAGACCGTTCTCATCGGATGGACTGATCGTGTGTACGTGGCTTAAGGAGATGCTGATGCCAGCACAGGACCGCTAGACAGGTAGATATGGAGACTTTGGCCCAGATTCAGATAGAATTAGACTATCGTAGAGTATCAGAAATACACTACGCCGCCGTTTTTTACCTGGCTCTACGTGGAATCCAGGTAGATTTTGTCCAGTAAACGACGGCGGCGTAGTGTATTTCTCCCGTCGCAATCCATCTGCGTGAGTAGGGGGCACGAATCATTTAAAATAGGCGCGTTCCCGCGGCGATCGAACTGCGCATGCTCCGTTCGCAAATTTCCCACCGTGCATTGCGCGAAATCACGTCGTTACGTCATTCGTTGTTTGAGTAGCGTCGTTTACGGACATTTCTATTCCCGAACGACTTACGTAAAAAAAAAAAAAATAATAAAATTTGACGCGGGAACGACGGCCATACTTAACATGGTCTACGCACCGTTAGACCAGCAAAAAGCTGGTCTAACAGTACATAAAAAAAAATAGACGTAAGCGATTGCGAAGACCTCTCGTATCTTCGTGGATCGCCGTAAAAACTCATTTGCATATCCCGACGCATCAAAACGACGCAAACTCCTCCCAGCGGCCGCAAAAATATCGCAGCGTAGATCCGAAGGCTTACGAAGACGTAAGCCTCTCGGATCGAAGCCCGAAGCCGCCGTATCATGGTTTGAGGATTCAAACTAGTGATACGGCGCGCAAAATTTGAAATTACTCCTGTCTAACACCAGTTAGACAGGCGTAATTGCTCTGTGAATCTGGGCCTTTGATTCTGCTTTAACCACTTAAGTAGGACCGGAAGATTTTCCCCCTTAATGACCAGGCCATTTTATGCGATATGGCACTGCGTCGCTTTAACTGCCAATTGCGCGGTTGTGTGATGCTGCACCCAAACAATATTGACGTCCTTTTTGCCCACAAATAGAGATTTCCTTTGGTGGTATTTGATCACCTCTGCGGTTTTTATTTATTGCGCTAATGACAAAAAAGCAACAATATTTATAACTTTTTGTTATAATAAATATCCCAAATTTAAAAAAAATCATAAAAATTCTTCATCAATTTAGGCCAATGTGTATTCTGCTACATATTTTTTGGTAAAACAAATCACAATAAGAATATATTGATAGGCTTGAGCAAAAGTTATAGGGCCAGATTCACAGAGCGATTACGCCTGCGCAACAGGAGATGCGCGTGCGTAAGTCTAAATGTGCGCGTGCGTTTCGATGCACGGCATCACCAAAACGAGATACGCAAGAAATCTACTTTTTTTGGTCCAGCGTAATTTCGTTAGACAGGCACATCCGTCCGCACAAAACTGCGCTAGACAGACCATTGATTTGCTAGTCAAATATGCTAATGAGGGACTTACGGGGATCCACAAAAGAACGTTGGGGCAGCGCAGGCTACGCAGTGTGCGCAACAGCAAAATGTCCTGTCTAAAATTAGACCATATAAAAGCTGGTCTAAAAAGAGAAAAAAAGTCTACATGTCAGAGAAAGCAACACTGTTAGTGAGGAGCTGAGCAGTCACACGTGTTGCACAACAATCTGTATGCCAACATGCCAGGGGCATCGTCGCGCATAGCTATACTACTGACTTTAGATGAACAAAGAAGGAGGAGGGCACTGAGGATGGCACGGAGGAGGGCACGGGAGAGGATATACCGCACACGCATTGACCTCTTTGGCATGAGTGATTCTGAGGTGTATCGCGTCTTCAGATTCACCCCTCATGCCGTCCTGGAATTAACCACAACAGGCTCTCCTCCATCCGCACCAATGTCTGGCTGACCTGTCCCAGATGGCGGGTCTGGAGGAACTGGTCCCTTCTCAGAGTGGCGGGCAGGAGATCGGCCACCCCCCTGGTCTTCTGGGTCGCCTTCCTGCCTCCAGCTGATGCTTGTGGCCGGGGAGAAGGGGAGGCCCTTGGGAGAGGAGCCATGTTGGGGGAGGAGGGGGGGGATCCCCCTTAGGGAGGGCTGGCTGCTGCCAGCCAGAGGGGAACGGTCCTCCAACAACAATAGGCCAGTGCCTGACATGGACTCCTCCTCAAACTCCTCCTCCTCAACCTCCTCCTCCTCCTCTTCAACCTCCTCCGCGGACTCCGGCCTTGTCGGGGGGGCCTCATTAGGCTGCTGTCCTGGGGATGGTGCGGTCAGGCCAGATGGCCCTGCACCCTCCTGCACATCTGTGGATGACACAAAACATTCACAGGTTGGAGGATCCACACACTTGCCACATATTCCCTTTCACCCCCTCCCCCACACATGCTACACACCTGATATAAAAAAAAAAACGTACCTGCCACCACGGGCTCCGGACTTGAGTCAAAGCCAGGCAGGCCCTCCACTTCATGCCGATGAAAGGTCAGGGCCACCGCACGCTCCTCCGCTGTCAGCCTAACACGGCATGGTGGGCCCCCTCCTGTGGCCCTGGCATGGGCAAGCATTTTGGCCAGCTTCTTTTTGACCAGACGCCGGAGGTCATTAATCTTTTTGTCAATCCCAGACCGGTTCCGTGTCTCCCCCTCCCCCGCTGAATTGACCTGCTCAGTGATCATGTCCAAAATCTCCCTCCTCCTGGCCGGGGTGGTGTTGGCACTGTCCGGGCCGTGGAGGAAACGCCCATAATCGCTAATGGCCCGGGCAAGAATTTGTTTCTCACCCAAAGTGAAATTTAGTTTTCGCTTTCTCTCTGTCATACTCATACAAAAACTCACTCCCAGTCAACAAAAATCAGTCACAAAAACAAGCACAACCAATCAAGCAAGAACACACACAAAGAGAAAACTAACACCCAAAAAATCACACAAGCACTCAGCAAAAATCAGTCACAAAAACAAACAGCAACAATTAAGCAAGAAAACAAACGAACAGAAATATATCAAACAAACAGTCTCTCAAACACTTATCAAAAAACACTTTCAAAGATCTACTAACAAACACTTGATCACACAGAACACTAATCTGACAAATACAAAACACAACGCAACGAACAACAGGACAAAAGCACTTGGTTAAATGGGAAGGGACAAAGGGATGTACTTTTGCAATGGAAGTGCGTTTGTGTCTGTCTATTTATGCTGTCTGCGTAGTCCCTAGTCCATTTCCAATTTCACTGATTGCGCCGTTCCCGAGTTGTGAGCATGCGCAGAGAGGTGCTGACCATGGTCTCCTTCAAGCGCGCATGCGCGAGCCGGCCGGCCCTTCATTTGCATGGGGTCACGGCTCATTTCAATGTAACATGCCCACGTCCTTCCCAATTTGTATTACTCCGCCTTACGCCTCTGAAATAACGTTAAGCATGCGCAATTTTCTGTGGAAAAGCTACGAGAATAGGGTAATTACGCGGCTACATTGCGCAAGTCTAACGTAAAGGCGGTGCGCTACGCCGGTCCAATAATGCGCAGATGTACCTGAATCTGGCCCATAGCGTATAAATGTCAGTGGTAGGTAGGGTTGTCCAGATACCGATACTAGCATCGGTATCGGGACCGATACCGAGTATTTGCGGGAGTACTTGTACTTGCGCAAATGCTCCCGATGCTTCTGCCGATACTCTGCCGATACTTTTTTTGTATTTATCAACATGTTCTGTGAAAATTCTTTGAGTTTTTTACTACTGCGTGACAAGCAAATAAACATTTTTTATTCATTTTTACTCATTTTTATTCTTTTATAATGTCTTAAATTAGAGTTCTTCATAATTCTAAAGAAAATATCCTTAGTCTGTATTGTGGTTTGAAAACTGTCACATGACATTTAAAAAAAGTATCGGTATTCGGTATCGGCGAGTACATGAAAAAAAGTATCGTTACTTGTACTCGGTCCTAAAAAAAAGTGGTATTGGGACAACCCTAGTGGTAGGGAAGGGGGTTAACTCTATGGGATGTTCCCTAGGGAGGTGTTTCTAACTGTGTACTGACTGGAGGAGGAGAGAGATCGCTGTTCCTAATCACTAGAAACAGCAGATCTCTCTCTACTCCCCTGAGAGAATGGTAAACTGTTTGTTTACATTGACAGATCCCCATTCTGGCTCTCCCATCCTGTGGAATGATCGCCGCCGCCAGCCCCACGCATCAGCTACCCCGCCATGCAGTGGGGCGCGTGTGCCTGCTATAGCTGTTTAAAGGGCCAACGTACAGCTACAGTGATTCGAGGGAATGAGCTGACCTGCCATAGTAAAATGATGGTTGGTCGGCAAGTGGTTAATACATGCGTAGGATCTGTCACAGGCACCCTTTAAGAGTGCTGAAAATGTCTGAGCTTTTGGTCCACCTCCTCCATTCATGGAAGCTGTACTATAGCTTCTACCAATGAAAAGCGCTCTATGAATGAAGGATGGGCGGATGGATGAAAGGTCACTTCTCATTAAAGGATAAGTTCACCTTTTGGAACATGTCACGTTAAATCCTGTATTTAGGCTGTAAGGTGTAATATGCTCCAGCGCCTCCCCCAAACACTCACCCACGACAGTGAATGGGAGTTTCCTCTTCACTGATCACAGGTGCAGGACCCAGACATTGTACCCGCCATCTACTGATCACAGGTGCAGGAGCCTGACATTGTACCCGCCATCCACTGATCACAGGTGCAGGACCCACACATTGTACCCGCTATCTACTGATCACAGGTGCAGGAGCCTAACATTGTACCCGCCATCCACTGATCACAGGTGTAGGAACCTGACATTGCACCCATCATCCACTGATCACAGGTGCAGGAGCCTGACATTGTGCCCGCCATCCACCGATCACAGGTGCCGGAGCCTGACATTGCACCCTCCATCCACTGATCACAGGTGCAGGAGCCAGACATTGCACCCACCATCCACTGATCACAGGTGCAGGAGTCTGACATTGTACCTGCCATCCACTGATCACATGTGCAGGAGTCTGATATTGCACCCTCCATACCACTGATCACAGATGCAGGAGCCCGACATTGCACCCTCCATCCACTGGTCATACGTGCAGGAGCCAGACATTGCACCCACCATCCACTGATCACAGGTGCAGGAGCCTGACATTGCACCCTCCATCCACTGATCACGAATTTAGGAGCCTAACATTGCACCCTCCATCCACTGGTCATACGTGCAGGAGCCTGAAATTGCACCCGCCATCCACTGATCACAGGTGCTGTAGCCTGACATTGCACCCACCATCCACTGATCACAGGTGCAGGAGACTGACATTGCACCCTCCATCCACTGATCACAGATGCAGGAGCCCGACGTTGCACCCTCCATCCACTGGTCATACGTTGCTGGAGCCAGACATTGCACCCACCATCCACTGATCACAGGTGCAGGAGCCTGACATTGCACCCTCCATCCACTGATCACAAATTCAGGAGCCTAACATTGCACCCTCCATCCACTGGTCATACGTGCAGGAGCCTGAAATTGCACCCGCCATCCACTGATCACAGGTGCTGTAGCCTGACATTGCACCCACCATCCACTGATCACAGGTGCAGGAGACTGACATTGCACCCTCCATCCACTGATTACAGGTGCAGGAGCCAGACATTGCACCCGGCATCCATTGATCACAGGTGCAGGAGCCTGACATTGCACCCTCCATCCACTGATCACAGGTGCAGAAGCCTGACATTGCACCCTCCATCCACTTATCACAGGTGTAGGAGTCAGACATTGTAGCCGACATGGCGCCATCCACTGATCACAGGTGCAGGAGCCTGACATTGCACCCTCCATCCACTGATCACAGGTGCAGAAGCCTGACATTGCACCCTCCATCCACTTATCACAGGTGTAGGAGTCAGACATTGTAGCCGCCATGGCGCCATCCACTGATCACAGGTGCAGGAGCCTGACATTGCACCCGCCATCCACTTATCACAGGTGTAGGAGTCAGACATTGTAGCCGCCATGGCGCCATCCACTGATCACAGGTGCAGGAGCCTGACATTGCACCCGCCATCCACTTATCACAGGTGTAGGAGTCAGACATTGTAGCCGCCATGGCGCCATCCACTGATCACAGGTGCAGGAGCCTGACATTGCACCCGCCATCCACTTATCACAGGTGTAGGAGTCAGACATTGTAGCCGCCATGGCGCCATCCACTGATCACAGGTGCAGGAGCCTGACATTGCACCCGCCATCCACTTATCACAGGTGTAGGAGTCAGACATTG